>CM017564.1:29088657-29291157 GCA_007844125.1 Sinonovacula constricta | reverse complement strand
AGTCATGACTTAAGTCCAAGTCACAATGTTCATACCAGGAAAACTAAACTTATTTATGAAGTTTCAGTGTGATTTTAAGCTGAATGTAGCAAAGTTAATGTGTCATGCATCATTTCTCACTTAAGAATGGTTGGTGACAACTGGCCTTAGTCTCATTCGTTGCACAAATTATTTATTCTAATGAGGGTGCGGAGTCAAAGCATCAATTCTTTATGCATATAGAATGTATTAAAACTATTTATGTATAAACGATTGTTTTCTGTATGCAAATGACAAGACCTTCATTCTGACAGTTGACAAATTGCGGACATTTCGGATCGAATGCAGATCATTTACTCCACCTGATAGCATGTTTGTAAACTGCCAGGAATACAATGAAAGTGACAGTAGTCACATGTACATGCAATCGGAACACCTCGGATAATTCATGAAACATCTCTCGGATGTATATAGGTAGTCGGATCTCCTCGGCTTTTTCCCTAAATGGGACTACTTTTGGGACCGACGTCAAAACAAAGATAGCAGCTCGGATGACAGATCGCTATAGTACAATGCCTGTAAAAATTCAAATTGTGGCGGCTTCAAATTTAAATCATCCAATTTTAATTTACTCAGCGAAGCAGACACGCAGCTGTCATACGATGGCATTGTTTATGTTTTGTGCGAACTACATTTTAGGCATATTCGTCTTCCGCTTTCCGGCGAACAAAACGATCGTGATTTCAGTAAGTATCATTACACCAGATACATCCGAGGGATGACTGTTCCGGGATCGGAGGTACCCGAGGAGTTCCGATTGATGTCCATATGACTTTTTTTGTACCATATGGCATGTGACTTTATGTTACATTGAAGTATCCACTCCGTTAGCTCGTATACGTTAATGATAAAACATTTACCCTTAAATTGACTGAATTTCTTTATTTTACATTTGATGCATTTAAAAGATTGTGTTTTTAATAATAAAACAGCTCTGTTTATTATTAGTAAAATGGAAGTAAGTAAAATGATTGAATCACTGTTGTGATAAATACTTGTATATACTCATTTAAACCTGAAACATGCATTTGCTTTTTAGTATGTCCGTCTCCCATCTTCTAGTCTTATTAAGGAGAAAATATATATAACAATGTTATTGTTAAATAAGTTTCAATAAAAGAAAGTTGCAAAATGCCTTGAATATTTAGGAACACTACGCTCATATTTATGTTTTCAAAAGAAAATGGTACAGTTTGTAAACAGTTTGAAGGCATTTTTGAGTTTGTTTTTGAATTGTTGTATATGTTGCAATGCTCATAGGATTTTGTCACATTTCCTTAGTGTAACATCTGCAAAGGCAAACCGTACTAATTTCAAGAAGTAACACACACACACACGCACACACACACACGCACACGCACACGCACGCACACACACACACACACACACACACACACACCGCACACATACACACACACACACCGCACACAAATACACACATATACACACCTACACGCATACACACGAACGCACACCTAATTTCTAATATTGGGAATATATTTACTTTCAAAGAAATGCAAGAATCTTTTCCGATTAACACACATTGATGGGATTGACTTCAGCACAACGTCTTATAACCTTAAAATAGACCAGCCATTTAATTAACATTCCTTTACGTGATTCTTTTCTCGGCCGTCTGAAATACTCTTTTGTTCAGCCGTTTCAGATTGTTTAATATTCCGTATCGTGTTGTACTGGCAATACCTCAGTGTCTATCGGCATGTAGGCTATTAATGTTCCCGGCCCCAGGCGCGTTTCTGCCATCACGCACTTTACGCACGTGCGTAACCTCCGTTCGAAAAATCGAAAATCTAAAAGTACCAAAAACACTTAGAAAGTCGATGCCGGACCCGGGTTAGGAATAATATATTTTATTTGCGTAGTTTCTTTATTATAAAATCTTATTGCCACACCAATCAAGTTGAAAAGGTTTAAAATGATTTAACTTATACACGTCAGGATTTTAGTCGTTCATATTTTTCGTCAAGTTCCTCGCATGTCCGCATTTTACATGTTATTCATTAGAAAATGAACTGGATGTATTTAAAAACTGGATTTATTCAAAAGTATTACTGCAAAGGTTATTTCCCATCGCAATTGTGCGTAACTTCAAAAACCGCCCAGATACGCGCCTGGTTCCCGCTTCAGCATTCGTATTACGTTTTTCGAAACTGTATTCGCTGCATTAAAACAGTTACATTAAAATAGAAAATTAAACATCTTGATCCGAGGTTATGAGAACGCTTGTTTCAATATGACTAAATTTGATTTTAATTACTTCTTTGCACCTTCATCGTCAGAGTGTTTTCATTATTTCACTTAATACATCTTTTGACTCAGTATAGACTGGCAGATGTCTGAAATTGTAAACAATGCAAACTTTTATTATTTTACTATTGTTAAAAACAACAATTTGCTGAGGGGGCGGGGGTGGGGGTAAATTTATGCGTAATCGCGAATATATAACATAACATAGGTACAACACAATTAAAATAGCTGGTGTTAAAATATTTTAAAGAAATATTTAACAAATAGCTAGCCAAATAATATAAATGAAAGAAAATGAAAATAAGAAAAAAAGGTTCCTATGACTCTCTTGCCAATAAATCCTTTGTATTTGCTCTCTTTAACTAAATATGACGTGTAATGTTGAATGTAAGTTTTGCCGTCCTTGTGCTACATCTATACGTCCCACAATTTCAAGCCAGTTGTAATATTAATATAGTACTCATTGTTTTTACTAAATCTAATATATTGTACTTGTCGGGAAGGCCACACCTGTCAATCTTGGTCAACAAGGATCTTGCAGCGTCTCAAAATCTTCCATATTTCAGCGATCACCAAATGAGTAAGAATATATGACAAAGTCCTATGAGTATTGCAACACATACCAAACTCCGAAAAGGCACAGAACAAAGGAATATCACATGCAAGCCAAGCGAAAAGTAAGAACAAATTTGTGATGAGTCATTTAAGGAAAAGAGCAAACCCGACAGTTACCGCCTTGGAACGGTCAGTCGGCAATATGGACCGACTGGGGTGCTTAAACCGGTTTTACAGAGCTCTAACCTCGCACTTCCTGGCGAGTTTCTCAAATGCAAGCAACGAAAAGAAAAACGATCTATTTGAAAACGATCTATTTGAAAACAAAATGTCCATGCGCTGATATTTTCTATACGTTATAACGAAAGTAGTGACGTCATCGAAAACTAATGTCCACATAGTGTTCAGAAAAGGAGGTCCCATTCATTTACTCAGGCATTAAACAGGTTTATAAATGATGCATGATCTTTTCCATTTACACCGGTTTTAGCACATTTTGCTAAAAAGTTCTTTTCATCATCACCATGAATCGCGACTTATTTGACCGTGTGACTATTTTACATGTAACGACATTCGTAAGCGACAATATAACCCTTAGAACTTGCGTGTGATTGGTTTTCATAGTTATGCCATCTTTTACATGTTTTGTCTCTTACTTGCTCCTTTGTCAACATGTTTTTTTCTACTGCTTCCATGATAATGTACCCATATTAAAGAGAAGGGAAAAATCTTTAAAGCCATTAACAATGCCTCTCTCAAGATTGTCCATTCAAGCCACACCTCAGGCAGGTCTTCTCTGTTTTGAATTTGTCTCATGGGGTAGCTGGTTCGGGATGTTTGTGTCTTTTACAGAAAACAAGGAAACAGAAGTAACGCCTTTTTTTGAGTTTGTGTCTCTGTAATAGTTGATAGTCAAATACGAGGTTATCTTTCGTAATAACAAACAAGACAGCATTCACCGGATCCATCGTTTAGCTGTTACATAAGTTACTTTCTCCACAGTGATTTTAATAAATTCCACAAACGTCGGTCGAATAAGCGTAAACAATGTTTCTACACTGTATATGTAATTCAACCTGGTCCAGGTGCAAAGCTCGCTTGTGCATTCCTTACTATTTCTTTAATCTGTTTCAAGGTTGGTACTTTTATTAAAAAAACAACTTCGGGCTGTGAAGCATTTACAAAATTTTCAGATCTTCAATGGGAATGATATCTGTGTGAATCAATGTGTGTTTCCTCGGAAACATCTCAGTTTTTCTTCCAGAGAGATTTCTATCCTTCAGGGTTGCTCATTGTCTAAAAGTGATCGGGTGCACATGAACGATTCTTGAATAATTAGGGGGCATCGTTTAGCTTAGCTTTTCCTTCAACGCATATATACTTTTTTCTCATCAGAATCGACTCTGTACCTAGTGAGGCTATTTAGCTCCCTTGTAGCATCCTAGTTTTTACCCCTGTTCTCTGTGAGATGACTGTCTGTCTTGTCACTGCTAGCATTTTTTCCCCAGTCTGTAGGCTATACACGCAAGGACAACACCCTTCTTCCCAGCAGGCTTATCACAATGGACTGTTTTTTAGATACTGTTGAGGTCCTTGTCAAACACATTCCATTGACATTGCTCATTCGAACTGAGACACTTGACTTTTATTGTCTATGTTAGCCGCGTGTTCTATCCTAGTGACACCTGTTTTTAAAAAAGGTAGGATATCCCGCTGTAGATCATCTACACGGAGGTACACAGTACAATTTATGCATATAGCGCACGAATATTCATCATACACCGTCGAAAACAATCGGAACTACTGGGGTTACTCCGTCTTCGGGACAGTCGTCCCTCGAGTGTATCTGGTGCAATGATATTTACGAAATTACGTTACGATCGTTTTGTTCGTCGGAAGAAGATTAGGTCTTCAAACAAGCGATAGGTTTAGTGTATATGATTATTTCATCCTATAAACTTTCATGTATCAATTGAACTGTTCATATCTCTTTAGATATACAACTATTACGTGCATTTTCAGTGGCGATAACAATACATTTATCTATATTGTATTTTGATGACGTCATAGGCACCGACATTTTTATTTTCGCGGGGTTTTCTCGTCATACATCCGAGAGATGATTTGTGAATTATCCGAGACGTTGCGATATTAGACAGACAGTCAAGAGGATCTTTCCGACCACTTTTGCTGGCAACTCCAAGTTTTATCTGGATTTTTATGAGGAAATGTTTTATCGATTAAGACAATTCCGTATATATATATATAATTTGTTATTTATACCTAGATTGTGTGGGTATGCCTTTTTATAAAGACGCATACAGCAATATAGATACATGCATGATACTAGTCGTGATTTCTGAATTAATTCCAAACAGCAGAGTATTACCTGTAATATATTGTATAATAATTGGAAAATTGCCACACCTGTTCATCAGTCAGTATCGATAAATGGTATGACACGACTCTAATTTTTATTACATTTACACTTAACTATACGTTTCGATATATTCTAGTCTATGTTTGCAACTTTGCACGTATATTTTAACTTGAGAAATGAATCACTTTTAAATATATGTATACATGGTTCGGCTGACACATTCAATCCGAGTCCTTTTTGACGAAAGGCAATTATCGGAAGGCAATTATCGGAAGGCAATTTTAAAAAAGAAAAATGGTTTGTATGAGGGTTAAAGCTTGTTTTGAATTCACAACCACTAGTGCTGTAATACACGGTCTTTTTGTTCTGCATGATGATTTGCATAAACAGTGTTGGGGTTCGCCGTCAAATGATTATAAATGTTTATATTTACTGATGACTTATTCTATAATAATAACTGTAATATCTCAGGAAAAATAATGCCATATTTGCATGCCAATATAAAATATAAATGTAATATTGAACTTTCTCAATGCCGCCTTAATTCGTTCGAAATCTATAAAGATACAATTTTTGTCCCAGCATGTTAAAAGCTAAACATTAAATGCTTAAGACTGAAAAACCATCATTTTCTCTTAATGTTATAAGGTACGTATTGTTCCTTTGAAATTGCCTTTTAATAGTCAATTTATAGGTATTCGTTCAATCCGTTTATATATAATGAAGATATTTGCAGTCACGTTCCTAAAACATTGTTGAAAGATTGCAATAAACACCTTGGATTTTCTTCGTGTGCAGCCACCAGACAGCAGACATAAATACGATCATTTTATAGTGCTTTAATACGTAACTCGAATAGCGATGCAATTGTAAAAGCAATAGAATCCATATATCGATTTATGTAAATGCAAAGTAATATAAAACGTAGATTATTTTTAAAGTAGATTTTCTAAAGATTAATAACACAAAAAGATTGGATTTCATACTAGCACGTAAGGCCGTAGCTTTATTGTTTGTGTGAAGTTTTGTTGTTAGAAATATTTAATGTTTCTGAGAAAAAAATAAAAAGAAGCAGTTCGGTAATTACAGGTTCCAAATATTTACGATCGTCACCATGACGACAACGTTGATATGTCATATGACTGATTATTACTAAAATTAGAACACAAATACCGGTATAACTTACAGTTAAAACCCATAGTAATGCCTTACTTTAAAATTAACACATGCCTGTATTATATATGTGTTAACAACGCACATTAAATTCCTGGATGTCCAGATATTTATTACGAAGGTTACAAAACCTTTTGATGGGGAGTTATCAGCAAATAGTGTCGATTCCGCTCTGAAACTCCGCTTCTACAATAAAGAATCTTCATTCAAGAAGTGTTCATCGTGTTATGAAGAAACAAAAGTCAAAAGATAATTAATTCATTGTGAATTTTGATGATGACATGCATTGTGGTGAGACGATTTTTCTTTATCAACATGAATCACTATTTCTTTGACCTGAATACTATACCTGCAGAAGTAACGACCTCATCAAGCGGCAGTAGACCCTGTCAATTGTGTAAGTCTGACTGAGTTCTGATTGTCGTATCATACATGTAACTCCTGTTTACTGACTGAGATGCCCAACTCGATCTGATGCTTTTGTGAACAAGTTTAAAACCCATGAAAAAAAGTATGGAAGAAATTGTAAAGCCAGTTCAGCTATCCTAAGCCTGTCCAGTGTGTCTCTAAGTACTTCGCTCATTTACTGAAATCCCGCTATTTCGTTATAAGTAGCTACGCTGTACATTCTCCTCAGGCTATTTAGCTTCCCTGCAGAATTTTTCATCTTGTTTTCAAGCCTGTCCTCGGATGGTTAAGTGTATATGTTTTTGTTTCTTCTTAGACTCCACAACGTTGTTTTCGTAGGTAGTATGCCGCAGCAACATAGCCATTAATCTTCTCAGCTCAACAAGGGGTTGCTTCCAAGATGATGTAAATGTCCTCCTCAAATACTGACCCCCACCCCACCCCCACCCCCTTCTTCGATCTGGAACATTCGAGTCTTTATTGTCATTTTAAGTTGGGTGTTTCAAACCTGGTGACATTAGCTTTTATTTAAGGTTTGATATCAGCTCATCTAAAAGGAGGTTCACAGTAAGGTTGTATACGACAATTTGTCAACATAAAATGCACGTAATCGTATAAATTTCCATTGTTTTGGGGGGAATTTAGGCATAATGTCTGCATAAACTCATACTTTAGTCTGTAGTATTTTGAACACTACCTATATTGTAAGCTGTACTGCGCCAAAAAGCTCTCTAAATATTCATTTTGTTTAAATCTATAAATAAGCACGATAGTGATCACCGCTAAAAATAGATCGACGTCAGAGCGAACTACACGGATGACGATATAACTTGTTCTCGAAAGTAAGCTATCACGTGGTTTTCTTAGTTTACAAATAGCTACCTCTGCAGCGTGGCTCAGATAGAAAATACCCGTTTGCAATTACCAGCGTGGATTTATGCTTCGTTATTCACAAAGACCAGGGCATCAACGAACAGCAGGACCTTTTCAGGAAACAATGACTGATTTGGTTATTTGTCGGATAACACCTTTCATGCATACGGCAAATGCACATTGATACGAAACCATGTTTTCGTGACAATTTTGTAAAAACGTCTTAGCTTTCTAGACAGTAAAAAAAAGAGGAAAATGTTATGCGCCATTTTTCAATGCTGAGGCCAATTGTGTGCATACGTTATTTATATTGTTGTTGCGTTTTCTTGACAGAATAGTTTGAGATTCAACACGTCCAGCAATACAGTCCATTAAACCTGTGATTAATTCTGAATTAAGTCAATTCTAGAGACCGGACCTGGTAGCGCAATCGATAGATTGCCGCGACATATCAAAACCGTTGAAATGGTAGTTGTGTCGCTTCCTTGCTAACGCTAAAGCAAATATAAGGGTAGTTGCACGACTGGTTGGCCTGAGTCAGGATAATGTGACTAGGTTTGATATCATGCCAGATGTTCACGGAATGCTATACACAGTGAAGGCTGCACTATATTTGTTTCAAGTAGACACCGTCTCCGGATAACTGAAATACTGTTGGTGAGACGATAAACCCAATACACAAAAAATCAATTCTACAGAGTTGTAGCTGATCCATAATTAGAATGGTGTCAAACGTGAACATAAAACAAATGTCCATAAATGGTGTGACACGATTTTTATGTGACGGACCCACCTCCTAATACGCGAAAGCGTAAAATGCGTTTTCTAAGGGGCTTGCTTAAATCTAGCAGCTCCTAATCAACTACAGGATTCTATGATTTATAACTTTAATTTTCAAAAATCGATTGACGGTTTGTCTTAGATAATAGCCACTTGATTTATGTTATGTTCATGTACTACACAAGGTTGAAGAGATGCAAAGAATTGGATTTCCTTTCTGCACTAAAAATAAATTCTTGCTACTGTGGTTTTCATATGTTTATGAATTATACGTAAAATTGCTACAAATCAAAAACAAAAAAAAACTATTTATCCCATGTTCTATTTCAAACAATAGACTCAAACGTCTTTTTCAGGTCAATATTTTTCTATCTTTGTAACAAAAGAAAAACGTATCATGCATTTATTTAGCAAAAGCAATACTTACTGCGAATTAACGATTTCTTTCATTGGCTTATACATGTTTGGCTTTATGATACATGTTTAGTAGCTATGACAAAGGTAAACATTTGTAATATTCGTAACACAACAGAACGGCTTTGCATAACATGACAGTTATTATGCGAAACGAGTATTTTACATACATTAATTTCCCATAAGTGTTTAATATTGCATGACTGAAAAGTGTTTAACGCGCAAATTGTTCGATCAATACTTGGTTAAGTGGGACTTTAGGACCTTTTCCTATTTGCTATTAAAGTGAAATATAAACAATTTACTAAGGAGTGATGTTGCTGATCACTGTAATTCGGTCTTATTTATATACCACTGGCTTGGTCTGGTTAAAAATTACTTAATTGATATATTAATATTTCATGTTGGGTGATATGACGCATATTAGCTTTTAAGTCTGCACGTCCAATAAATTTTGACAGCTGAAAAAAGGAAAAGAAGAGTCAAATTCGAACACACAAGACCAAAAAGAAACGATTCAATGGCCTGAACATGAAAATTATGATGCTAAACGTGCGATAGTCAGTTTCGGCATTTTGTCGATATCGTTTATATAAGTTGCTTAAAACTGATCGAAATAAACGTTTATTTAATAAGTTCATGAATAAAGGTATTTATAGTGAATGAAAGAATGATTTCATTTAAAAATTTGGCGTATAAATAATTAACTCTTTTATTTACCGAGTGCTTTAATATTTGTTATTTTTCTTTTCAGATGTGAACATAAAAACACCGTCTAAGCATTAGCAGATGTTATCATATCTTTAAAAGATATAAACACTTAAATGTATTTAATAAGAGAACAGCAAAACTATTGACTTAACTTCATCGATCAATAAGAAAAAAAAATGTAATTTAAAAAAAACACCTTTTTAACGGCGCACTAGTTTTAACTACCAACAGATATTTTCAGCTAGCACCATAGTAAAAACGATATGATACGACAATAAACGAAACAGCCAGAAACGCGATATGCAAATGTTTATTGGAAAACATCGGTTTGCGCAGTCAAAAAATACATTTAACAAGTTACTTTATCTTTCTTTGTAAGACGCTGTATTTGATTTATATAGCAATTTATTCAGCTATATGTTCACCGATGTGTACTTCAATGTATATTTGTTCTTGAAACGCATAAATGACCTACAGAGCACTCTAAAAGGACACGAGTCTATATGCCACGTCAGATCCAATTTGCATAGTGTCGTTGTTTGCCGTTTATTTTCCAAATCTGTATAATGCCATAACCAAGCAAGATGCATGACTCGCGTAAAAGATTGCAAGATATGGCAAAATACAACCATTTACAACTATTTTACAACCCTATGACGTTTTAAGTGGAGAAAAACTGTATACGCACAAAATCAAAGAAGAAATAAATAACCGTAGATCGATCTTTAAATGTCATGTAATACAGGAACTTCTGATAATGGCCCGTTCTTAAACCTATAGTGCAGCCACGCGTTCGGCAAGTGGGTACTTTGTGATCTTTTTGCAAGAGACCATTGATGCAAAGCATCAAAAGTCGCCATCAAGGTCCTGTTCAACAATGAAAAAGTTTTGCCGGACAACAAACCGACCAAAAAAAACAACAACAGGGAAACATTGCTGTTATTAAAATATGAATAATGCCATCAGATTGTTATGTCTTAAAATTATATGCAGTAACGAATTGTCATTGGACATTGCGCATGGGAAAAGGCCCGAATACAAACAAGATAAAAGTGCATAGAATTTGACTTATACATAATATACCGTCGTAACAAACGCAATTTGAATTAAACAAATCATATAAACAATGAAAGATTAACACTTTCACGTGTTAGCTAATAGCAACATATTACACTACAATTTAATTTAATAACGATATACATCAAAGTTGAATAATAACCGAAGTTCAATGCATGGGGCGCCGCACTACATTTGTTTTTTTAACAAAATGGCGCCGTCCATGAGATTTATCAGGAACTATTACAGTTAGACGCCGCGAGCATGCGCGGCGACAATTATAGTACACTAGAGGAGATTAAGAGGAATAACGCAAACAGTAACTGTTCAAAATATATCCTAGTAATCGTCTTAATGACTGGTCCGGTAATGAAATTCAAAATCAATTAATATTCTTGGCTGTAAAGGGTTCAATTGCAAGCAATAAAGTACAGAGGTTTGTAGCATCATCAATTTAATTTCTGATTAGTTTGAATAAGAGGCCAGAAAAGTTATAGAACCATTTTTGTTGTTCATCAATATCATCTTACTAAGTACATTGACATAAAATACCGACTATTTTAAGTCTTGTTGTATACGGATTACCATAATACCGATATAGTTGTTAAAAACTCATTTCCGTGAAGAATTTTTTAAAACTTGTCTGTTTATTGAGTGTATCGTGCCACATTTCAGTTATCTGGAGACGGTGTCCACTAAGCAAAGATAGTGCTGCTTTCACTGTGTATAACATGCTGTGAACATCAGGCATGATGCCACGTCCAGTCACATTATCGTAACACCAATAGGTCGTGCAACTACCCTTATATTTTTATATTTACTGGCTAGAGGTGGAACCCATTGCCTCCGGCCCCTGGATTCGACGTATATCGATTGTGCTACCAGGCCCGGTTCTTTAACTTGTAAAATCTGAACTCTTGTCAGGGTTTACAAGTTATACAATGTTCTTCACTTAATTCATGGTACAGTTTTTAATGCAGTTCTGGTCTTACTTCATATACAAAACATAAATAAATCAGTTCGTCTACATGTAAATGCTTCCAAGACACTGTAAATGTCTTCCTGACATAGTGACGCCCTTGTTCGATCTGGAACATTCGAGTCTTTATTGTCATTTTAAATTGGCTATTTCAAACCTGATGACATTTGTTTTTATTTAAGGTTTGATTGCAGTCACTCTGTTACGCGTCTTATAGAAGATTCAGGGTACTGTTAATGCATAGGACAAATGCGAAATGAAAAAACAACTTTCCGACATTGTTTTCGTGACAACGTCAGAATAAAGTCTTAGCTTTCTAGACAGAAATATATCATTCACTTATCCCACATGTTTACTTGGAATAAAATAGTGCCTTTGCATTTGTCCATAAAATAAAATAAACAATGAGGCAATTTCACCTTGTCAAGCAAACACAAACAAAAAAAGAAATTTTATAAAGTGATTTGGATTTAAGCAAGTTGCGTGAAAAAGATGACAAAACAACAGGAACTGATCGGTTAAAGTAACGGTAACTATAACGTTATCATATAAAGTGAACGATGTCGTCAAAGCACCATTTGTGTTTTATCTTTTATACTTACCCTTTTGTTAGTATTTGGTATATGTAGTTCGATTCATTTATCGACAAAATATGGCTTGCTAGTCATTATATACACCCAGGATATAACAGTGGGAATAAGACACGAACCATGCAGACTTGAAAGGTTGTAGGACTATTAGATATTGGAAAATTAATTCTATATTTAAGCTTTCATATGGTGACATGGAATAAACAATTTAAACGTTTAATTAAGTTAAATAAGCGATGATAAACAAACACATTAGTCGACAAGATAATTGAATTACTCTATCTTAAAACATGCTTTATTAATTTGCATTTCTACCATTTAAAGTCCTATCAGGTTTGTCATAAACAGTTAATTGCAGTTTACTGCATAATGGTTATACGCATAATCCGTTTTATTGAATTTAACACCTCGAAAACAATTTATTTCCTTCATAATACTTCTTTAAAAAAGTTTACAGAAGTCGTCAACCTGTTTTCAGTTATAATGGTCCGGCCGCTATGTATGGTTACCGCGCATCACCCCGCCACTTGGAGGTAACCATACCTAGCTGCCGGACTGTAAGCATAACCTATCTGTTGATAATCGCCGATTATTTTAACTTAATGGCAACGATCGAAACCTATCTTCGTGGATTAGCATACACAGTCACTAATCTGCGTCAAATGCTTGATCACCAGCCTGTTAGGCATACAATTTCACTGTCTACTGCCGATGACAGGCGTTCAATCCAATCTGCAAGTTTAATTTCACAAGTTTTCGCGACAGTTTGCGAAAGGCATCAGCGAATTGCGTCACACATTTAACTATCGATAAATCTTGCAGTTTTAAAACCGCATTACTCTCCCTTGGAAAAAAATAGTGCGGTAGTATGGGGTTAAAAGTTTTACGTCAGAGCATTGATAAAAAGAAAACAGAACAAATAAACTTAAGTTGAAGTCATGCATATAATTACTTCCCCAATCAATTAAAATATCAACAACTTGAAGCATACATTAGAAGCATACGTTGCAAATTGCTACCGGTGCTTTGTTGCTGTGCCAGACACAAAATAGTGGTCCGAAAGACAACGAATACAGATGGCTTTAAAGCAGTGCCACTGTTTTGAACCTTATAGGTTACGACCCTAAAATAATCTTAAAATGAAAAAGCAAATACATGAGTTGTTATGGGTTTAAAGAGTAGCAAAATTGACAATAAAATTTTCATAGGATGCAGCTGAAAATGAAAATTGCTCTTGAAAATGGTCATATAATTTATCGTATATTTACTCAATCAAATAAAATACGGTAGCAAATGAGAAGCTACAGTCTTATCAAACCTCTTCCGACTTTTAGTTGCCTGGGGCTGCCCTAGATGAAATTCATTGCAATTATAATGTGCTTGATGGTTATTCTATTTTCCTTGAAGAAAAGTTACGTTTTAGTGTTCTTCATGTCGATTTAACGGATTGCGAAACAGACAAGATAGTAAAAAAATAATTTCAAAACTGTTACTTTGGTAATGTACTCGTCAACATAAGCTTTGAAACTGTTTTATAGATGTACTAATGTATTTAATATCTGAATGATCATTAAGTATTTGTTTTCATTATAACTTTGTTTATAATTGGCTGATAAATCTTTTAAAGTATAAAAATAAGAATACAGGACACAATCTTAATATTACATTATTTACGTTCACAAATGGTTTTTGATTAATAGCTTACATAATTACTCGATACTATAGTGTACTTGCTGCCACTTTCTACAAACTATTTGGTTTTCAATGACAAATTACAATATTTTCACTTTATTTTTATATGTATATGCTCGTAAATCTCACGGGCCGCCATTTTAATTTTCAGAGTGATTTCCCTTTACGGCCGGATAAGGGTAAAAGCCGGAACCCGTACCGTTGTTTGGGGCGCGTTCGCAATCTTCTATAAATCGATTATGAGAGAATGACATCGATTATCGACATCGAGAAACTTTTTCACGCCGCTAATCGATATGTTTCGATCATCGGCGCATCACTATACCTCAATACCAAAATTTATATATAGCAAATTTACCAATACAATCTTTGATTTTGCAATATTGTGTTGATACTGGTTTACTTTATTGATATTTTGTGTCATTGCAGTTTCTTTGATAATCTTCTTGATTCAATTTTAATTAAGCGACATAACGTAGGACAAGATAGCGTAAACAATATGCCAGTCAGAGTGACTATTATTTGATACAGTGCTTAACAAAACGATGGAAATCATTTCACCCGCATACCTAGTTTTACAAAACACTTGATTATAAGCATCGGTCAAGTGTTTAGTAAAATTAGGTATGTAAATATGCACATGCATATTAGTAACGTATACAAAAATGTTCGGTGGCGCCTGTAGCTTAGTGGTAGAGTCGCCGATGTGTAACTCCTCTGACTGTTTAGCCTCTCACTGCATGGGTTCGAGTCCCGTTTGGGGCGAAGGACTAAATGTGAGAAGGTCATCCAGCTGACTTGCGGTGCGCCGGTGGTTCTACTCAGGCATGTGTCTGGGGTCTTCCTCCACCTAAAGCTGGACGTTGCTACATGTATAATGAGCATTAATGGTCGCTGCAATGTATTTCAAAATCAAAATCAAATCACAAAAATGTTTGCGTTTGTTTTGCGGAATATTAAAATATGGTAATGCTTAATTTGGCACACGAGGATAAAATTCAAGTCCCTTCTTGTTAATAACTTCAAGCTCTAAATGTTTAATAAAGGGTCGGCTTATAACATGCAACCCGCATTCAAATGTTTTCTTAGTATAATTCTAATCTATTTGTAATAATTGGCTGTATGATTGTATTCAAAATGTTCGTTTACTGAGATTCTATATTAATTGTTCCAGTAAGAAAGTCATGATTTAGTAAACGCCACCAAGCCATGGAAGTGGTTATTTGATTTATTGAAATTCCAATAGTCGCAACCTGCTGTAGTAAAACAAAGTAATTTTTAATGAAAGCAAATCAAACAGACAAAAATACAGCGATATTCGTCTACTCATACTGATATGTTTCTGGTTTCCATTTGAACATACGCCAGACACATTATATTCTATCCGGAAAAGGGCAGAAGACGACGGGAATACCCCAATGAAATTATAAACTACTGGCGAACAATTAAAACGTGCGGTGCGTACATAACGCATATTAACGCTCTGAATAGTCTACCCCAAAAAGTCACGTTTACCGGGTGTAATAGCTGATTATTGAAGAGATCCACGACATAAATGTCAATAAAGCCTTGAGCAATAATAGTTCTTTGTTTGTGTCGCGCCGCCAATACATCCAATACCTGCCTTGGAACGTCACACGATCCGCGCAGTAAAGCTTTCGATTTCGCAATTCAGCCTGTCTTTCTGCTTGACTAAACACAGCCGATTTAAAACACGGGTTTTAGCGACGATGTTTGTTAACGAATTAATAATTCAGCTATTTAGGATTATTGATCAACCGAAAAGTGGTAATTTTTTCAGATATACTTCGTCTGCTATCAGAATGAATGGTAATGGACGAGAAGCAGTCTCAGGCATGAAAGCCATGGAAACGGAAGGTTAATAAACAATCAAACTTGCGAAACTGATTGTTCATGTGCATGCAATATCAATTATTAAATAAAATAATTTTCATTCGTTCTTCAGCCGGCGTTTTAGTCATACTTATTCTAAACGCCATTCCAGAAGTATTACAAAAGCTCGGGACAATCACACATTTAGATCATGTCGTCGCAAATAAGGAAAGTAAGTGAGCATGATGCATACAGACTTAGCTTTACTTCATCGGGTCGTTTAGAGCAGTACACGTTAAGTACATCCATCATCCCCCACCCTGGAACCATCCCTGGTAGCATAACATACATGTATTCTTTTTTTAGGGGCTTAGTTACATCCCGTCAGAATGGTCAAACTAAAGCATGACGGGTCAATGTATATATTGCTTAGAAGTACTGGGGCCGCAATAGCTCAGGTAGTAGAGCGTCGACTTGCGGATCGAGAGGTCGTGGGTTCGAAACCCGGCCAGGTCAAACCGAAGACTTTAAAGTTGATAGTAGTGGCTTCCCTCCTAACGCTCGGGGCTAAGGGGACAGCATTACACCTGACTCGTCGGTGTCAGTAAAATGGACCGGCCGGTTTCAGTCCCTGGGCACCTCATTAGTGCCCCTGTGCCATAATGTTAAAAATGTCTCTGCAGAGTATCGGCAAAAATACCGGCTAGATTCATTGAAAATAGGGTATGAATATTGTCATGCATCAGTAGTTATGTGTTGATAAAGACAGTGAGAATAATCTTAAGAGTATTATATGTCCTGGAGAGAAACCCTGAATTATTAGAATATTTATTCTGTGCACATTTAAATTAAACCTTATAGACTTTGACAAACTGTTAATGTATTGGGCCAAATGGGTATAGTTATATTTCCTTAAAAGTGAACAAAATCAACATAAAAAGTCCTCGCCACCGTAATTGAAATCCGTCATTCGAGTTTGCTTCTGTGATATAGAGACTTACGAGGTAAAATGGAGGAGTGTTTTGATGTACAGATTCACATATGTCTCATGATTTCACGCGATGAAAAACGAAATGTTATTTACAGACCGACAAACATGCAGATATTTTATTTAGATCTCACTTTATATGATTATATGGAATGTCGTGAGGCGGCATCTAATTAAAGAAAATACATGCAAGTAGAATTATAATTTAGCGTTGATTTTTAAAATCGGACACGTACCTTAGTAATTCTATATTGCTTCACGTTTAAAATCGCGTGTGCCTGTCGGTACCTTATTGTTCATATCAAACGAATATTGAACATTACAGCAACCAAGATCGTGACAAAAATAAAAGATGCATATGGTGGGCTATTAAAATTGTGTATTTTCTCGAAGGCAGATGTTGCATTGAATGCTATAGACAAGGAGTATCTTTTAAAAATGTCCAATATATTACACAAACAGAGGCTGCATAGCAGTCATTTGTAATTGAACGGTAGCTTTCAACGACATGTTCCAGTGAATCGAAGGACTACACGATCCTGCAGTAAAGTCGTAGGTTTCCGCCTTCTGTCTGATTTCCGCTTTACTGAACACGGCCGATAAGGAAAATAAATACTAACGTCAATGCTAGTAAAGTTATTGATGATTCTCCTGTTTAACTCTTGATCAACAGAAAACAGTTTATCATATATACCACGGCTGCCATTACGAAGATCCATG
The DNA here is from genome assembly GCA_007844125.1 of Sinonovacula constricta. Classification (NCBI taxonomy): domain Eukaryota; kingdom Metazoa; phylum Mollusca; class Bivalvia; order Cardiida; family Solecurtidae; genus Sinonovacula; species Sinonovacula constricta. The sequence goes on along the minus strand of CM017564.1, from coordinate 29,273,698 downwards.
TTGAGGTCCAAAGCGATCTAAAGCACGACACGCTACGGAAGCGGGGAAGCTACGGAAGCGGGGAAGCTATGGAAGTGGGGAAGCTACGGAAGCGGGGAAGCTATGGAAGCGGGGAAGCTACGGAAGCGGGGAAGCTCTACGGAAACGGGGAAGCTACGGAAGCGGGAAAGCTACGGAAGCGGGAAAGCTATGGAAGCGGGGAAGCTACGGAAGCGGGGAAGCTCTACGGAAGCGGGGAAGCTACGGAAGCGGGGTAGCTACGGAAGCGGGGAAGCTATGGAAGCGGGGAAGCTACGGAAGCGGGGAAGCTACGGAAGCGGGAAAGCTACGGAAGCAGGGAAGCTCTACGGAAGCGGGAAGCTACGGAAGCGGGAAAGCTACGGAAGCGGGAAAGCTATGGAAGCGGGGAAGCTACGGGAGCGGGGAAGCTCTACGGAAGCGGGGAAGCCACGGAAGCGGGAAAGCTACGGAAGCGGGGAAGCTACGGAAGCGGGGAAGCTACGGAAGCGGGGAAGGAAAATGAGAAATTGAACCTCCAACACTGTTGTTTTACATTTTGTTCCACATTATACCCTGTTTCTTTTCAGTTCTTAAATCCATATCTTGATCAATTTATTGATCTTTATCAATGTGCCGCTTCTGTAGTAATATAAGTACTGAATGAGAAATTTTCCACGTTCGACAAAGTCTTATCGTGTACAGGAAAAATACGTGTACCTATTTAGTTGTCTTAGAGTGTATTTCGACTACATTGCGTTGCACAGATCACTGTTTATGAAGAACGACACTACATGTATGTTCCACAATGACAAATCACAATAATACAAGTCTCGAATACAGCAGCTAAACAAACAGCATGTTTCTGTAACACAAAACGACAGCATTCGTTTCCCGATATAGTGTACTCCTTTAGCTCGAGTATTTTGTATTTTTAAACTGTTACATATCATTAAAACATTGCTCATAAGCAGTGCAAATACCATACTTCAACGATATGTTGCCTTGTTTTACCTGGACATTCTTAGACAAATTATCGATGCAAAAATGTTCGTTTCCTTCTAGATTTCATTATCCTAGAATATGATGACACTTTTTAGATAAATGATTGGTATTCCTGCTATAACCAACTGTGCGAGCTTGATTGCAAATTTGTTTGTATACTTTTGTAAAGTAATCACATGTATACAATAGCCAAAGCCATATTATAGATGCATTAAATTTTACTTACTGGCGATATTCGTACTGAGATAAACCTCTCTCATGTCAAATGAAGAACCTTAATTATCTACCAGAACTTAACTTAAACAAAGCAATTTTTTTTCAAATTCAGGACAGGATATTTTTATCAATATTTTGTTGGAGCATAAGTCGGTGACAAGTGGGGCGATTTTGTTGCGCATTGTCCATGCCTTGCTGGTTATTTTCCACGTGCTTTGTTCTAAAGGATTGATATTTCCGTGTTTACCAGGTTTGCATGAATCCGAACTATTGTTGAAGATTTCAATGCCGGAAATGTTTTTATAGCAGCTATATAATGCTACAAGGCTATAGATTGCACACGTTTACGGAGTCGTTTTTAAAATTATTTTACCGTAATGAAATTTTCAGTATAATTGCACAAAACACAATTATCCTGCCTTTAATGAAGATGTTTTTCGTAAGGTTACCAAAATCAGCGGTTTCAAAAACTGTAATGGCCTGTTTACTTTAAACCTATTATTATATAGGGAAAAAGTCCTTTCAACTTATATTAATCCTTCTCTACTGCCCACTTCCTGGGTAGAACCAGTACTCAGGTACTGAATACCTGGAGCAATGTGCTGTAAATAGTCTTGCTCAAGAAGATGATGGGGTCAGGTTGAGGGTTCGAACACGGGACCCTCCGATCCGGAGTCCAACGTCTATACCGATAATCCACGGCTTGTTTATAAAACTTATCAGACAATTGATGATTTGTACAATCCGAAAATGGTGTTTATTCAGTGCATTACATGCAAATAATCGTTTTACAGTCAAGAACTTATATTGCTTCTTAACACCATTACAACTGGACAGGTCGTTGAGAGTACATGTAAAAACAGCGACTTACAGAGCTAAACAACTTCCTAAAAATGTTTTGTCGCCACTAGCACCCAAACCCACTTGATAAACAGTCACGTGTTTTGGTGGTCTAATTTGTTTTTCGTTATCTGTGTGGCGTATGTGTGTTTTCAACCATTTTCAAATTCGAGTTGAAACCATTTATTTGGTAATATATTGTTACTGTTAACTGAGAGTTAAACAGGCGACGATATTTAATTTCAAAGTGGCGAACGGTGTGCTTCGATAAAGAGTCACATGCAAGCGTTTGAGCAAAAGAATATCATGTTTGTTTCATATGACAATGTTCTAAGAGCATTGCAACAGATACCAAAATTTGAAAAAGCAAAGGACAAATGCATATTCACATACAAGCCAAATATAAAAGTAAAAACAAATATGTGATGAGTCATTTAACAAAAAAATAGCTAACCCAACAAATACCGCCTGGGAACGGTCAGTCGGCAAAAGGAAAACTCATTTAACATGGCAATCATAGCTTGCTTGTTCAACAGGTCAGCAAGTATTATAATCATAACATACTACTATACTCGTTAGACAAAAGTAGAATGTATGATGTATCAAATCACATTATCCATGAAAAAATATACTATTTGTAATGGATTTAGGGTTTGATTTTAAAAGTACAGCTGAAGGTATCGCGAAATCCCCTTACAATTGGCGACAGACGAAAAACGACATATTCGAATCAACCTTAGTAGAGGAGAGTTGTAGGTTTCGAGCACAAGTCGGTTAAAAGCCGAAGCAATTTACGTCACGGATTACCCACTAGACTATGCGCGTCACAATAAATATAAAACCATGACTTATTGGTGTTGATAGGTTAAATAACATGTTGACCGCATACAATTTTGCCCGTTACGATTGTATGTAAAACTCCTATTTACATGTACAATGCTAAGCAATCAACATCAATCACTACCACCTTAAATATACACCATATGAGTACATGATCTTTATAAAACTTGTATATGAACACAATTTTCAAGTATGAACCACTTGTCATCAACTTCAGTCATATATCAAAGTCGTATTCTTAATGGTGGATATGTACAGGCAGGATTTACCCTAATGAAATCATGTTTGTGGTGTTACATAGCAACGCACATACAAATATTGGCCTACAAATAGAAGCTGTTAAAGGTGGTAAACCATTGTTTTTTGAACAGATCACGTAAAATGCTGTTTATTGGTGTCCTACACCTGTCGAAAAAGTGAAGCATAACGCCACAATTGTCATTACAAACATGTATTTCCTATCCGAGCCACGCTGCACAGTTAGGTATTTTTAAGCCAAGAAAACCATATGACTGCAAATGTTACGTCGATTTCTTACTTTTAGCAGGAACTCCAAATCGTTGTTATTTACTGAAATTGTAACATGTGTCAGCTGTAGGCAAACTGTAGAATACCACCTTTACAAGGGATTTATAAGTAAGTTTTTGTTTTTTTCTCCGACTTATTTTTTGTAATGTAAAACGTCAGACACCACCTTTAAATATGCCGTCATGCGATGATAAGAACATGTGACCATAGTTATTGAAGACGTAAAATACGTGATTACATTATAAGTGGTAAAGTCATGCTCACTGTCTTGTGATCTATACATTTGTCGTAAAACACATGTTACACAATAGAAACGTGTGTGTTTCACAATCAAACCATAGTCACTAGTACGAAGAAGTTGTGTTAAGTGGACTTTAGAATACAGCACTAAGTGATACTAATTATTTTACCAAATTAACAATCCAAACAGTAAAATCTAAATTTGTATTTTTGAGAGGCTTGTTTGTAAACATTACGAACCTTTATTTAGTTAACTACGCAATATGTACACATAACCTATGATACTAAATTGCAGCCTCGTATTGGAACAATATACACTTCTCATATGATGCGTATCGGGATTTGAAGCGTAATAAAGTGTTAGTTACTTAAACATAAACAATACACAAACAGGATCTGATAAGAGTTGTCATTAAATACAAACATTTATTAAACGAGTTCAGGAAAAGGGACAGTAAGTGAGCCTACGGACGAATGTTATAAATGTTTGTATTAAATGACAGCGAGTGTCAGAGTCTCTTAATCACGTGATTTTAATAGTCAATATACAATTTTACTAATTTTTTTTACAACAATGCTTTGTGGAATAGTGGTGTGTACGATCTGCATTATGATGACGCCGATGACGTCATCAATCAAAAAGCTCTATTACACAGTATAATATAAGAAAATATGTAATGGGTATATTGAATGGAAAACATTGGGATCATGTGATAAAATACAATATATTAAAAGTCTATTGTGGGGAATAAGTTGAGTACGAACAGAACATAGGATACGAACAAATAAAATGAAAAAGCGAGAAAAGCAACTTCAGATTAGATATGTAACACAAAATAAGAAACACAACATAAACATGGTCTGCAAACTCAAAGGAAAAGAGAAGTATGAAAGTTAACATTTTCTTTCCCATTACATTGAACAGTTGGTTCATGTTCCTTACAATGCCCCCTTCCGTATATATACCTACATACTATAACCAATGAAATATTACTTATCGTCATATGCCTATGGGTGAATGGCGAGGGAAAAATAAAACCAGTCGATGACAGTGAAATATTTACACGAAACAAGCTAAAAAGGAATTCACTCTTACTGGGTCGTTAATATTATGTAACTGTATAGTCTGGACGTTTATAAAAAATTCTGCACTGCAAGAAGTTCGGACTAAATAATGGTCTAGAGTAGCCGTCGAATACAGACAATATATCACTTGTATGTATCCAATCGGAACGCCTCAGATGATTCACGAATCATCTTTCGGATTTATAATGGGAAAACCCCGGGAAAACAAACATGTCGGTGACTATTACGTCATCAAAACAACAAAGATAAATGTGTTTTTTTATCTCTACTGAAAATGCAGTAACAGTTGTTAATCTAATGTGAATGGTTAAATTGATAAATGAAAATTTATAGGATGAAATCATTCTATACATTACTTCTATCGTTTTTACAGAACTTTGTATGGCGTATTCTTCTTCCGGCGAACTATCATTGCACCAGATACATCCGATGGATGATTGTCCCGAGGACGGAATTACCCGTGGAGTTCCCATTGGTATATATCCTAGAAGCTAGAACAGAAATTTTCAACAAAAAAAACAACATTTTGTCAACAAACATGATGAATTTGCGCGGGTAATTGCACATTTAAAAATAAACATGGTTTATAACAAAAGTAAAATAAATTACATCCGGTACATACATAAACAGGAATCTAACGATGATACGTTTTAACCATTTCAAAGCCTAAAACATGTCTTAGTTTGCAAATGAATCATGTTTGTTAAGTAGATTTTAACAATTATTTGATGAGTCACACAATTAGCCGCCTCCCTTAACCGTCAACCGAAAGGGCGGTGAAATGACATATATTCTCTTGCAATTAACGAGAGATACTAACATTACAGAATAATTTAATAAAAAATTGAATGAAAACCATGTGTCAACGTTTTTAATTAGGAATTTGCTTTGGCAAATGTTAAAGTCTTTCAAACTGTATACGTATTTTTTTTCTTTAGAGCGCGGCGGAACTAAAAACGATTAAGCGAACGTTGAACATATGTTACTGTTCAATAATGCTGTTTGTCTTTTAGATGGCAAGATATTTCATACACGTCACGATGGGCCAAGACTATTTCTCGTCACGTTCCGATATCAGTCATGTTTACCAATATGATCTTCATGGTAAATGTGTGCTACATTTACCAAAAATAAGAGTATAACTCTAAGCTACATGTAGTAGCAACAAAATATAACATTTTTTATTTAAACAGTTTGCATTCTTACAAACCCTTGAAGTGCGAGATTATGGCTTTGGTAACTAGTATATACTGTATTTATCTTTGAGAAATTACCTACAGAAGGTGTTAGGTTGGGTCAATAAATCAGGTTTGAGCAACCCAGTGTGTCCTTTTAATGACTTGGCGTTCCTTGGAGAAGACTGTTGTTGTTTTTTCTGTTAAGTCTCGTCTAACATGTTTATGAACCAGTGTATGCCTTTTTTTCTAATGGCAGTTTAAACAAATGAATATAAATGGTAATTCGATGGGACCCGATCATATTTTCCTGTTGATAATAAGAATATTTGACAAAATCCTATGAGCATTGCAACATATACCAAAATTTGAAAAGGCACAGGAAAAAGGTATTCTTATGCAAGCCAAATGTAAAAGTAAGAACAATTCTGTGATGAGTCATTTAACAAAAAGAGCAAACCCGACAGTTATCGCCCTAGAACGGTCAGGCGGCAATATAGACCTACTCGGGTGCTTAAAACGGTTTTTATAAGACCTGGTCGTAGATTCATGTTTAAAAAATAAGCAGAAATGGTTATATCTGGGATCGCCATTACTTCCAAAAGATTATATTCCAGCACAAATACATTCAAGGTTACTATATATTCCAAGTCTTGCTTAAATAATGACTGATCCTTATAAGTAAGGAAATATGACACTGTTCCATAACCACAACAAAGTATAACAAATTTAAAAGGCACAAAATTAAGGTATTCAATTGCAAGATTTTTTTCTGTCAGAGTATTAGCTTTTATAAAACCGAAACGTCAACAACTACTCTCATCGTTTGCGCCTCTCATTTTGAAGTTACTCACGTAATAGACACTTACATAGCCTAGTGATATTTTATGCACCATTTATTCCAATACCAAAGGGACATTTATTATGGATTGTTTATGTACGTAACCACGCTTTTTAATTGGTATTTCTACCAATGTCAGTTGCTATGACATTTATTCGGACTGTCCTTGCGTCAGCATTTCTTATTTAGGTCAAACGAGGGGTTGGACAGCTACTCCGTAAAAAAAGCTTGGCGTGTAAGAGTTATAGGGATGAGATGGGATAAGCCGGCATATTTGGCGATACTGTGCAGCGACATTTCTATCATTATAGCACAGGGGCACTTATGAGGTGCCCAGAGACTGAACCCGGCAGGTCCATTATACTGACACCGACGAGTCAAGCGTAATGCTGTCCCCTTAGCCCCGAGCGTTAGGAGGGAAGCCACTATAACCAACTTTAAAGTCTTTGGTTTGACCCGGCCGGGGTTTGAACCCACGCCCTCCCGATCCGCAAGCCGACGCTCTACCACCTGAGCTATTGCGGTCGATATGTACGAGTTATAGAAAAAATGCAATAGTTGTCTTCCCATATTTATGAATACTTCAGTGAATGAGTTAACAAAAAATAATATGTTTATCGGTGCAATTTACACCTTTTCTCAAGATTGTGGTCTGCAATGTAATTAGCTCGCAGTAGCAATTCAGATCGATGCTAGAGACATTGACGAATGGGAGAATGGGGCTATTACTACAAAGTGGTTATCAGTTAGTAATGCTAAAGCACTAAATGCAGATCTATGACATAGTTAGTGGTGTAAACCAAATATACCCCTTGTTGTGAAGAGCATCTCGACCGAGACAGTTATTGCACCAGTGCTTTCTTGTTTGTCATTTACTATGCATGGGTGCATTGCGTTCATGATATCGTGTGCACTGTATGACTGTATTTTGGGCTCTTGTCAGGGTAAACGCGGCCAATATGTGTATTGTATAAAGAAAGTTGTATCTTTAATAAGTTCGCATATAGATACCACAGTAATGATAGTACAATGAAGACAAAAGACTGAGAGATTGCGGCATAACACTTCAAGAATTATTTGAAGGGCAACGGCACTTACGTTAGTTCTTTTAGCAGAAAACGACTTAGTCAGCTGAGGGTATGTGTCGCAGATGATATTCTACAAGCAATGTTAACATATATGAAATCTTCAATATTTCTTAATTTGAATTTTAGAAGAAAACAAGTTTAATACAACAAAACAAACTTAACTCGGACGACTATAGTCATTGCTTTGTCATAGAAACATGACTGTATTCGATATGTGTGGATAAAGGAAACTATAGGTTAGTTTTGCGTTATCTTCTTTTTTACGAAGATGACGGTACGCGTTTTGCTATAATTATCACCTGACATAAACATTTATTTTTCGTTTAGAAACAATTTTGCCAGGTTCGTGAAATGACTGTGTTTTAGTGAATGCTCATAACGATGATGCGTTTAACGACTTTTTAATTGACAACGGAAGTAATTGGATTCCCCAGCAGGTGAGCCGATATACAACCAAAACAGGTGAGCCGATATAAAACCACGCCATTTTTTTTCTAAAAGCGACGGGTGTTTCTGCTGATCGTAGGATAAATACTTACGTCTTGTACTTCTATAAGATCAACAAAAAGATGTGTGTATCCGCTTTCAACCCCGCGGAACAATTATATGTTCATTTATATGTTGATCGCATACATGAAACGTAATTACACTGACGTGCTTGAATTGCGATGTAGAGAAAATATGTGCCATATGGATCAGTTGTGTGTCATTCCTGAATACTAACTACGAACGAGGGTAGCAACGAAAGTAAACCATGCAGTAAAATGCAATCATTAAACTTTTATCGTTTACCCCGGAAATTGCATGTGTTTTTGTTATATGTTAGAATTGTTTAAATTATTTAGCAACACTGTGACATGCTTAGAATTGTGCACAGTCTAAATGAAAGGTTTGTGAAGTTGGCTGGGAATTGGGAATTGGGTATTGGGTATTCAATATCCAGATACAACCGAATACCCAGCCAGCTAGGAATTGGGTATTCGCGAATTCCTAGATACAACCGAATACCCAGCTAGCTAGGTATTGGGTATTGAATATAGAGCTGCAGTCGTATTCCGAGCTGGCTAGGAATTGGGTATTCGAAATATCAATGCAGAGTTTGAATATCGTGATAGACCTGAATACCTATCTGGCTGGGAATTGGGTATTCGAAATACATTCTGTAAAGAAACTATTCAAAGCAGATTTGAATATCGAGCTAGACATGAATACCCAGCTGGCTGGGAATTGGGTATTCAAAATATTTTTATTATTTGAACAATTCAACGCAGAGTTTGAATATCGAGCTAGACCTGAATACCGAGCTGGCTGGGTATTGGGTATTCGAAATATTTTCTGTAAAAATACTATTAAACGCAGAGTTTGAATATCGACCTAGAGCCGAATACCTATCTGGCTGGGAATTGGGTATTCAAAATATTTTTTTTTAATAGAAACATTTTAAGCAGAGTTTGAATATCGAGCTAGACCTGAATACCTATCTGGCTGGGAATTGGGTATTCGAAATTTTTTTCTAATAGAAACAATTAAACGCAGATTCTGAATATCGAGCTAGACCTGAATACCGAGCTGGCTGGGAATTGGGTATTCGAAATATTTTCTGTAAAAATACTTTTAAACGCAGAGTTTGAATATCGAGCTAGAGCCGAATACCTATCTGGCTGGGAATTGGGTATTCGAAAAAAAAAATTTAATAGAAACTTTTTAAGCAGAGTTTGAATATCGACCTAGAGCCGAATACCTATCTGGTTGGGAATTGGGTATTCAAAATACTTTTTTAATAGAAACTTTTTAAGCAGAGTTTGAATATCGAGCTAGACCTGAATACCTATCTGGCTGGGAATTGGGTATTCGAAAAAAAAATTCTTATAGAAACAATTAAACGCAGATTCTGAATATCGAGCTAGACCTGAATACCGAGCTGGCTGGGAATTGGGTATTCGAAATATTTTCTGTAAAAATACTATTAAACGCAGAGTTTGAATATCGAGCTAGAGCCGAATACCTATCTGGCTGGGAATTGGGTATTCGAAAAAAAAATTTTTAATAGAAACTTTTTAAGCAGAGTTTGAATATCGAGCTACACCTGAATACCTATCTGGCTGGGAATTGGGTATTCGAAATTTTTTTCTTATAGAAACAATTAAACGCAGATTCTGAATATCGAGCTAGACCTGAATACCGAGCTGGCTGGGAATTGGGTATTCGAAATATTTTCGAAATATTTTCTGTAAAAATACTTTTAAACGCAGAGTTTGAATATCGAGCTAGAGCCGAATACCTATCTGGCTGGGAATTGGGTATTCGAAAAAAAATTTTTAATAGAAACTTTTTAAGCAGAGTTTGAATATCGACCTAGAGCCGAATACCTATCTGGCTGGGAATTAGGTATTCAGAGTTTGAATATCGAGCTAGACCTGAATACCTATCTGGCTGGGAATTGGGTATTCGAAAAAAAAATCTTATAGAAACAATTAAACGCAGATTCTGAATATCGAGCTAGACCTGAATACCGAGCTGGCTGGGAATTGGGTTTTCGAAATATTTTCTGTAAAAATACTTTTAAACGCAGAGTTTGAATATCGAGCTAGAGCCGAATACCTATCTGGCTGGGAATTAGGTATTCAGAGTTTGAATATCGAGCTAGACCTGAATACCTATCTGGCTGGGAATTGGGTATTCGAAAAAAAATTCTTATAGAAACAATTAAACGCAGATTCTGAATATCGAGCTAGACCTGAATACCGAGCTGGCTGGGAATTGGGTATTCGAAATATTTTCTGTAAAAATACTTTTAAACGCAGAGTTTGAATATCGAGCTAGAGCCGAATACCTATCTGGCTGGGAATTGGGTATTCGAAAAAAAAATTTAATAGAAACTTTTTAAGCAGAGTTTGAATATCGACCTAGAGCCGAATACCTATCTGGCTGGGAATTGGGTATTCAAAATACTTTTTTAATAGAAACTTTTTAAGCAGAGTTTGAATATCGAGCTACACCTGAATACCTATCTGGCTGGGAATTGGGTATTCGAAAATTTTTTCTTATAGAAACAATTAAACGCAGATTCTGAATATCGAGCTAGACCTGAATACCTATCTGGCTGGGAATTGGCTATTCGAATTCTTTTTCTTATAAAAACAATTGAACGCAGATTCTGAATATCGAGCTAGACCTGAATACCGAGCTGGCTGGGAATTGGGTATTCGAAATATTTTCTGTAAAAAATACTATTAAACGCAGAGTTTGAATATCGAGCTAGAGCCGAATACCTATCTGGCTGGGAATTGGATATTCGACATATTTTTTTTAATAGAAACTTTTTAAGCAGAGTTTGAATATCGAGCTAGACCTGAATACCTAGCTGGCTGGGAATTGGGTATTCAAAATGTTTTTATTCTAGGAACAATTGAACGCATATTTTGAATATCGAGCTAGACCTGAATACCTATCTGGCTGGGAATTGGGTATTCGAAATTTTTTTCTTAAAGAAACAATTAAACGCAGATTCTGAATATCGAGCTAGACCTGAATACCGAGCTGGCTGGGAATTGGGTATTCGAAATATTTTCTTTAAAAATACTTTTAAACGCAGAGTTTGAATATCGAGCTAGAGCCGAATACCTATCTGGCTGGGAATTGGGTATTCGAAAAAAAAATTAATAGAAACTTTTTAAGCAGAGTTTGAATATCGAGCTAGACCTGAATACCTAGCTGGCTGGGAATTGGGTATTCAAAATATTTTTATTCTAGGAACAATTGAACGCATGTTTTGAATATCGAGCTAGACCTGAATACCTATCTGGCTGGGAATTGGGTATTCGATTTTTTTTCTTATAAAAACAATTGAACGCAGATTCTGAATATCGAGCTAGACCTGAATACCTATCTGGCTGGGAATTGGGTATTCGAAATATTTTCTGTAAAAAATACTATTAAACGCAGAGTTTGAATATCGAGCTAGAGCCGAATACCTATCTGGCTGGGAATTGGATATTCGACATATTTTTTTTAATAGAAACTTTTTAAGCAGAGTTTGAATATCGAGCTAGACCTGAATACCTAGCTGGCTGGGAATTGGGTATTGAAAATATTTTTATTCTAGGAACAATTGAACGCATATTTTGAATATCGAGCTAGACCTGAATACCTATCTGGCTGGGAATTGGGTATTCGAATTTTTTTTCTTATAAAAACAATTGAACGCAGATTCTGAATATCGAGCTAGACCTGAATACCGAGCTGGCTGGGAATTGGGTATTCAAAATATTTTTATTCTAGGAACAATTGAACGCATATTTTGAATATCGAGCTAGACCTGAATACCGAGCTGGCTGGGAATTGGGTATTCGAAATTTTTTTCTTATAGAAACAATTAAACGCAGATTCTGAATATCGAGCTAGGCCTGAATAACCAGCTGGGAATTAGGTATTCGAAATATTTTTAGTATAGGGACTATTCATCGCCGAGTTTGAATATCGAGCTGGAGCTGGTTACCTAGCTTTGCATAAACACGTTCGTTTTTACCTGTATCTATTTCTCGTATTCAATTTGGAAATTACAAATCTCAAGTCTCACTTATCAGGTCACACATTTTATGTTCGCTTACATTTTACAAATTACAAAACTCAAAGTCACAATTCTCAAGTCACAAATTACTAATGTATAAGAACTGACAACCTTCAGACGCTAGCTGTCGGTACCACATAAATAAATATAGAACGGAATCATAAATGATTCTTCAAAAGAGATACAATAAAAAACAGCCAACGTTATTTGGCATCAAATTAAACGCGTTGTCTTTTGCCTAAAGTAGTTATTAATGAATGTTTTATAATTCTGCAAGTAATTTTACCATTTAAGTCTTTGATTTCTTAAAACTACATTCAATCCAATTTAATATACGTATCGGACTTTTCCAGATGAACATACTAACACATTCGCATTCGGATTTACAGTGCATTGAAATTGAACTACATCAACAGGGGTACGTGATGTAGTGAACATGCTTTCCCCAGAGTCAGGTGATAATGTAGCACAGTTGCTGGAACACCTGCCTCAAGAGCAGAAGGTCTTGGGTTCGACCCCCGCCCTCGGTAATAGGATTTTTCCAGCTTTTTTAGTGGCGTCAGAATGGGTTCTTCAGAGAACCCTGTGGAGCAGGAAAAGGCTAGGTACTGGTAGTTCTGTTGATGCCTGGCTAAATATAAGGAAGGTTAAAAGCTCTCTGCCCAGGTAGACCAGGTGGTAGAGCACCTGATTACGGAGGAGGTCTTGGGTTCGAACTCAATACTTTGTACCGGTAACGGAATTTTGCCAGCTCGGATCACTCCGGTTAAATTAGGATATATGCAGTTTTATGCAGTTAAATGAAAACGGGTGGGGCCAGAGAGGTTGATAGGGGATTGGGGGGTGGGGCGGTGGTGTAGGGGCTGTCAGATCTCCACCTGAGAGATAAAATTATGCGAACACTATTTGAACCGATTCATACAGTTTGAGGAAAAAGTAGAGACGTGTAAATATGGACCGACTTTTATTGGTGCATGTCTACAGTACATGTCACGAATGATATATGTATAAGTAGTCATATCATGATCCCCATTTAAGTACAGAATAATATCCCTAAAATTGTATAGCACAAAAATAATACGTGTGTCTGATTCTGTCAGTAAGAAACTCACAACTTGGAAATACAGACAAACGCGGACGAGTTGAAGCTGTACGTTCTGTTTGTAGATGGACATTCCCGTGTTAGAAGCGCCCTTTGCATCCTATTGTCGAACTGGTGTTATGCAATGTACATTATAAATTTGCGCCTCTAGATTAGTAACTTGTAAATTAGATTCAAGAAATGTAAAATGTATTCGTGATTCTCCCAGCGATTTGTAAATTGTATATGCAGGAAATGTGAAATTGTTCAAATGTAATGTTAAAATGTGAACATTTTCATGTGATACTAGTTTATTAAATTTAGGATGTAATTAGATAGCGGTATTTAGCATGCGCGATGTTGCAATCTACAAATTGACATTAGATGTAACTAATCCATGTATTGAAAGTTAGAAATAGTAATAAGAATATTGGTGGATATCCTCTTCCGTACATAGTAACCACAAATAGTACAAACTCGCCTTTCTCTCCAGCCCAAATACATGCTAAGTCTCCGCACCCTTTGTGTAGCACGCGGTGTAAGTATGCGCCGGGCGGGACATAACTAGGGAGATCTAGTGCCCTACATTCATGCAGGGTCATCCCTACACCCATCCCTAATTTGAAAATCGATCACTTACAATCTTATTTTTGAAGGGAAATATTTTGTTGCAAACTAATCAAGGAAGATATGGGGGATATGCAGTGTTATCTTTAAAAACTATTTATGGCGATTTGGAACTTAAAGCAACACCAGCCTGACAGCGCTGTGCTCAAGGTACAACAGACAATAAGCACTTTTGTCTTGAGTACACTAACACTAAAAGGAACAAACAGGTTTGACCGAAATCTAGGAACTGCTTCAACGACAACATAAATGGAAAGGTCACCTTCATCATCAAAATGAAAATCTCTTCAGCCATTGGTAAACTGTCTATGTCACTCTCAGCAACAATGTTTTAGATGTCTACGGTACAACTTTTTTTATGTCTTCGTCGGCAACACAATTAAAGTATCCGTCGGCAACATTCGTAAATGATCCGTCATAATCAAAAATGTCACTGTCGCCAAAGGTATCACAGAATTTATCAATTATTTAATTCATAGTCGGCAACACGTTTCAAGTCTAGGCAAACTGTTGAATTCACTGTCGGCAAAATTTTACATTATCCGTCGGCAATACATTTCCGGTTTCCGTCGGCAATACTATTCAATCCACTGTTGGTAAAACACATTTTAGTCTTCGTCTGCAAAATTAACACTCCGTCGGCATATTTATTGAGATCTCTAACGGCTGCACCGTCTATAACATTCTATTTCCGTCGGAAATAGAGTCTGCATTATTCTGCATGCCGATCAAAATACCCACCTAAAATGCTTAATTAAAGTATCCGTCGGCAACATTCGTCAATGATCCGTCATAATCAAAAATGTCACTGTCGCCAAAGGTATCACAGAATTTATCAATTATTTAATTCATAGTCGGCAACACGTTTCAAGTCTAGGCAAACTGTTGAATTCACTGTCGGCAAAATTTTACATTATCCGTCGGCAATACATTTCCGGTTTCCGTCGGCAATACTATTCAATCCACTGTTGGTAAAACACATTTTAGTCTTCGTCTGCAAAATTAACATTCCGTCGGCATATTTATTGAGATCTCTAACGGCTGCACCGTCTATAACATTCTATTTCCGTCGGAAATAGAGTCTGCATTATTCTGCATGCCGATCAAAATACCCACCTAAAATGCTTAAATTAATCGCCGGCAAAAATCATTCGACTCCGTCGGCAACAATTTCTTACGGATAATAAAACAATATGACGATAAGTCAACATTTTTTTTATGCCCGCAATGGCATGGCAATGTATTTGTCCGTATGTAGCATATGCAAATATTTTGAATACCCAATTCCCAGCCAGATAGGTATTCGGCTCTAGCTCGATATTCAAACTCTGCGTTTAAAAGTATTTTTACAGAAAATATTTCGAATACCCAATTCCCAGCCAGCTCGGTATTCAGGTCTAGCTCGATATTCAGAATCTGCGTTTAATTGTTTCTATAAGAATTTTTTTTCGAATACCCAATTCCCAGCCAGATAGGTATTCAGGTCTAGCTCGATATTCAAACTCTGCTCAAAAAGTTTCTATTAAAAAAAATATTTTGAATACCCAATTCCCAGCCAGATAGGTATTCGGCTCTAGGTCGATATTCAAACTCTGCTTAAAAAGTTTCTATTAGAAATTTTTTTCGAATACCCAATTCCCAGCCAGATAGGTATTCGGCTCTAGCTCGATATTCAAACTCTGCGTTTAAAAGTATTTTTACAGAAAATATTTCGAATACCCAATTCCCAGCCAGCTCGGTATTCAGGTCTAGCTCGATATTCAGAATCTGCGTTTAATTGTTTCTATAAGAAACAAATTTCGAATACCCAATTCCCAGCCAGATAGGTATTCAGGTCTAGCTCGATATTCAAACTCTGCTTAAAAAGTTTCTATTAAAAAAAATATTTTGAATACCCAATTCCCAGTCAGATAGGTATTCGGCTCTAGCTCGATATTCAAACTCTGCGTTTAATAGTATTTTTACAGAAAATATTTCGAATACCCAATTCCCAGCCAGCTCGGTATTCAGGTCTAGCTCGATATTCAGAATCTGCGTTTAATTGTTTCTATAAGAAACAAATTTCGAATACCCAATTCCCAGCCAGATAGGTATTCAGGTCTAGCTCGATATTCAAACTCTGCTTAAAAAGTTTCTATTAAAAAAGTATTTTGAATACCCAATTCCCAGCCAGATAGGTATTCGGCTCTAGGTCGATATTCAAACTCTGCTTAAAAAGTTTCTATTAAAATTTTTTTTTTCGAATACCCAATTCCCAGCCAGATAGGTATCCGGCTCTAGCTCGATATTCAAACTCTGCGTTTAAAAGTATTTTTACAGAAAATATTTCGAATACCCAATTCCCAGCCAGCTCGGTATTCAGGTCTAGCTCGATATTCAGAATCTGCGTTTAATTGTTTCTATAAGAAATTTTTTTCGAATACCCAATTCCCAGCCAGATAGGAATTCAGGTCTAGCTCGATATTCAAACTCTGAATACCTAATTTCCAGCCAGATAGGTATTCGACTCTAGGTCGATATTCAAACTCTGCTTAAAAAGTTTCTATTAAAATTTTTTTTCGAATACCCAATTCCCAGCCAGATAGGTATTCGGCTCTAGCTCGATATTCAAACTCTGCGTTTAAAAGTATTTTTACAGAAAATATTTCGAATACCCAATTCCCAGCCAGCTCGGTATTCAGGTCTAGCTCGATATTCAGAATCTGCGTTTAATTATTTCTATAAGAAATTTTTTTCGAATACCCAATTCCCAGCCAGATAGGTATTCAGGTCTAGCTCGATATTCAAACTCTGCTTAAAATGTTTCTATTAAAAAAAATATTTTGAATACCCAATTCCCAGCCAGATAGGTATTCGGCTCTAGGTCGATATTCAAACTCTGCGTTTAATAGTATTTTTACAGAAAATATTTCGAATACCCAATTCCCAGCCAGCTCGGTATTCAGGTCTAGCTCGATATTCAAACTCTGCGTTGAATTGTTCAAATAATAAAAATATTTTGAATACCCAATTCCCAGCCAGCTGGGTATTCATGTCTAGCTCGATATTCAAATCTGCTTTGAATAGTTTCTTTACAGAATGTATTTCGAATACCCAATTCCCAGCCAGATAGGTATTCAGGTCTAGCACGATATTCAAACTCTGCATTGATATTTCGAATACCCAATTCCTAGCCAGCTCGGAATACGGCTGCAGCTCTATATTCAATACCCAATACCTAGCTAGCTGGGTATTCGGTTGTATCTAGGAATTCGCGAATACCCAATTCCTAGCTGGCTGGGTATTCGGTTGTATCTGGATATTGAATACCCAATACCCAATTCCCAATTCCCAGCCAACTTCACAAACCTCTAAATGAACCGAACTAATATAGACAGAATAATATATGGAGACTAAACTTTTAACTATGTTTACATAAAAGTTGAACATAATATATTCTCTTTTATAATTTCAACTTATTAAATGAAGTTGATTGTTTTATGGTTTGCGAAAGAAAAATAAATTGTGTCTTAACTTGAAAGAGCGAGTCTCATTTTTTAATGGCCTGTTATTGCCGTTGTTGTCGTCGGTTCTTGTTACCTGCAAACATATGTTAAGGGGGTGGATGCTCTTGTATACGTTATTATTTTCGGCAAAAAAAGCAAGGAGGACGGCAATGAAAATGCAAATTTACAAGCAAAGAAATTTGCCATTAACGACAGGCAAATTGTATTCAGATGATAGTTTTCTCCTGTTGAGTATGTGTGTAAAGTTAAAGTGGATGCCGTAAATTGTGTCATTTTATGCGAAATTTAGTGTGTGTACTTGAGACATGTTATAATATTTTGTTTTATGTGATATTTCTATACTGTTACATCAGAAGCCACCATGTAAACTGAATAAAAAAAAAATGTGTTGCAACATATCGTTATATGAAAGCTTATATATATATATATATATATATACATATTTTAGATGTAAGTGACGGTAGATGCATAACTTTCGGACGAAGCAAACAAACAGAATGACAAAAGACGACGGCAGAAAGTTCTCTCGTTGTAGATGACAAAGTCATCGACGAGCACAACATATAAAGCCAATATGACTTTCAAAATTTATAGCAATGTGACAGAAACCAGACATCGTGCCGCATTAACGGACTGGATAATCTACACAATCAGTAACGTTAACTGAATATCAGAGCCGATTATTGAAGAGATCGGCGAAATAAATGTTAATTAAGGCTCGGGGAATAAAAGTTATTTTCATGCCGCCGATATTAATTTAATTGTTTTGGAGTTTCACAAGTTCGACGCGCTAATGCCGTCGGTGTCGACATTACGTGCGCTTTGTTTTCTTCATGAATCGCGACGTGTTATGAAGTTTCAGCGCCGATGTTTATCAATGTCGATATAATTCACATTTTCTATTAGTAATCTACTGAGTTGTAGTATAGTATACAAATCTACTCTGGTTGCTTTAAATTTTGATAAAAGAAAAGACACGCGGTGGTCTCAGGCAGGGGTAAATATGAAACTCGGGGAGTGGAGAGTGGATGGGGCAGGGGGGGAGTTGTGTTTTCTATCGTGTGCATAAAGTTTGAGTATTATATTTCCCAAAAGGCCTTCACTTTAATTCAAATCCGTTTTTTATTATATTTGCATCATACTCCGATGACTTGTTATCAACAAAAAAACATCGTTAATCATTGAAGAAAGAAGAAACGTATCACTGAATATCGTAAATGCGCATAGCCCTCAATGCATGTGACACAAAACGTGTTGTCAAAATAGCTGTTCGATCAGAAGATAGTTGTTTTTTCCTTTTTCGTATAAATTCTTTTTTTTTCTTTTTTTGTGCCCAAATTTCCCCCAAAACATTGGTACGATAGTGTTATATGTATTTGATTATGGCAAACTGTCTGGTTCCACCTTCAAAGAGCCACCGACAAACAGCAGTCAGCAGGGAGATCTTTTAAAAGAAACGCATACACCGATACTACGAACTGAATCCCCACGTGGCAAAGGTAGTTAAGGTGGTATCCGAGAGTTTGGATCAAAACAATTTTCATTAAACATCTAAATAAACTAATGTTATCTGAACAACTCTCACAAAATGCTGTTTAATGATGCTCTACACCTGTCTGAAAAATGCACCATAACGCCACAATCGTCATTACAAACATGTATTATCTATCTGAGTCTCGCTGCACAGTTAGCTATTTTTAAACCAAGACAACCACGTGACCACTTATGTATTAGCTCATCCAGGTCATCCGCTGTGATGTCGGTGTCTATTTTTAGCCGAAAACTCAATCGTTCTTATTTATAGATTAAAAAAGAATGAACATTTTATATCGTTATATATATATATATATATATATATATATATGTGTGTGTGTGTGTGTGTGTGTGTGTGTGTGTGTGTGTGTGTGTGTGTGTGTGTGTGTGTGTGTGTGTGTGTGTGTGTGTGTGTGTGTGTGTGTGTGTGTGTGTGTGTGTGTGTGTGTGTGTGTGTGTGTGTGTGTAATCTTTATTTCCTCCAACCAATATGAAGATTACACAAAAATAAATAAATAAAATACAAAGGCATAATAACGCAACGGAGTAAGCAGTAAAATGAACCGCATTGTATTTATATTCATGAAAACTGCACATCCTGCTCATTTTAAATCAGTCTTCTCCCATCCATCGTCTAACTCGCTATTGAACAAAAGACACACACGTGCGCTCACATGCAAACACGGCACACATTCAAACCATTAGTGAACATGCGAAAAAACCAACAGATTTTACATTCAATGGATTAAACAGTTTATCTCTCAGATGCAGCCTAATTTACAATTTTTTCTTTACCACTCATATAAAAATTAAGAAAAGAACGGAAAAAAAGAACTGACATCATTTTCTGGCAGAAACATAAATCATATATAAATCACACCAAATAAGGAATTCCATGTTCAGCGAGAAACTTTAATTATGGACACCGCCATTGCCGAAACGAAACGCAAGAAATATTGTTAACAAAACAATAGTTTAAGTTATTCATTATTTTTTTTACAGAAGCCTTACTTCTAATACAGATAAATGATTATAATATATAAACATATATCAAAATGCTAGAACAGAATGTTGAACACACTTGTACCGTGTAGTACTAGACAACTACGTCTTACACCTGAATAACAAAACGACATTAAGTCGGTTGTATTATTCTTTTACTATATTTTTCCTGGAAGGATTTATTTCCTTAACAGCCACTTGTACTATTTCCGTCCGCCGATCACGATTTCTACATTAATATTATATTTATTTAGTAATAAAAATACAATGTTTAGACTTGTTTTATGTATATGACAACTAGAAGATATTTTATTAAACTGCTTACATGAATTATGGGTTTATAAATATATAAATATATATTTCTATAATATACTGTAACTGAAACCATTTTGAATGTGCTCACAATCTAAATATGTCTTAATTGGGAAGTTAACCTCAGTAGTAGAGAAAACTATCATGGCCATATTAAATAAATGACTTATAAAAGAATAAAGAATGATGTCATTGAACACTTCTATTTACAAATATACAGCGCGCTGTCCTGTTTATGAACTGTAAAATGTAATGCAAAAAACAAGGAAACAATATTTTTTCTAATTAAAAAAGCTTTACTATTTTCATGCCAAGTCTCTTCATAGGAAGATATTACCTTTCGAGTTACGTAAACACGTGACATATTATGTACGCATCGATTTAACTGTCTTGTTTTCTGCTTTATGTTATATCCACGTGTGCGCAAACATAACAACAAGAAGTATCTCTTCAATGTGCGTGATAAAATACACACAGAGCGGTCGAATTCTGCCAGTGTGTACTTGAAAGCTGTAAATGTTAATGTGTGTTTGTTTATTGGGTTTATCGTCCCTCCAATACTATTTCAGTTATCTGGAGACGATGTCCACTTGAAGCAGATATAGTGCTGCCTTCAATGTGTATAGCATGCCGTGAACATCTGACATGATACCACATTCAGTCGCATTATCCTGACACTGGGCCAACCAGTCGTGAAACAAACCTTATATTTGCCTGAGCATTAGCAAGGGGGCTTTATCACTACCATTTTTACTTTGGTATGTCGTGGCCCGGAATCAAACTCAGGGCCTCCCGTACCTGGAGCCGACGTTCTACCGATGGCGCTACCAGGTCCGATTATATGTAAATGTAGCTATCTATATTAAAGCTGTCATAGATCATGCAGATAAATCCGAAACCAATACCGTGAAATTATTTGAAAGTACGTGCTTTGTTAAGTTTTGTATTTTATTTCCCCCTTTTGTATCAGTAATTGTTTTGATTTTCTTTGTTGTTGGTGGTGGTGGTGATGGTGGTGGTGGTGCTGCTGCTGCTACTATTGCTGCTGTTGAAGTTGTGGGGTAACAGCAACTGCAAAAACTTATAAATGCTGAAAAATAAATACCGTTGACAGAAATAGTTTTATCATTGAAATGTCAAATTACATAACTAAAAGTACATTGTGTATAAGTTGTATAACAATGGTTTTGCTGGTCACAATTTTATGGGCTATCTAACTTTATTCAATAGAGGGTAATTACATTCAATTATGTTCAGGTCCTTACATAATTGAACCAAACATTTGAAATAAGGATACGATGTGAATAGTTAGTGAGGACCAACTTTAAACACGAAGATCGTTCAACAGAGGTATCAGTGTACCAACCGAATTCGAATAATGATTTACTCGTTTAAATTCTCTATGACGTTAGGCATATGTATATTGGGAATATATATCTTTATTCCGATAACAACAAGGATTTTCAACAAAACAATAACTGTTAGGTTTGCGCTTTTTGTTAAATAACTCAACACAGATTTGTTCTTACTTTTACATTTGGCTTGCATGTGAGATACCTTTCCTGTGCCTTTTCGGGGTCTGGTATATGTTGCAATGCTCATAGGACCTTGCCATATAGTCTTATTCATTTATTACTCCAAACCTGCATGTTACGAAAAAGAATAACACATCGATATTATTTGAAATCTTTCTGGACAACAAGCTTTTTTTATTGAAATAAAGAATACCGACGTTTTATTTGCAAAGTTTAGCACTGAAATACGATAAGGAAAATAAAGCCGACTAAAAAAAATGAATTACGATGATTGCATTATTAAAACTATGTCCTCTTGTTCCCATTTTGACAAACAATGTACGTACAAAGAAACGTGGTGACTCAGCACGAAATCCACATACAGGCATGCTAAAACAAACATGTTCAACAAGAACAAGGAAACTATCTTTAATATCCGGTACACACACAAACAGGAGTAATATGGATAACGTGTCCTTACCATTTCCTAGCTTT
This sequence comes from Sinonovacula constricta, assembly GCA_007844125.1. Lineage (NCBI taxonomy): Eukaryota > Metazoa > Mollusca > Bivalvia > Cardiida > Solecurtidae > Sinonovacula > Sinonovacula constricta. The sequence goes on along the minus strand of CM017564.1, from coordinate 29,251,202 downwards.
AATCACGTACACTCTGTAAGTTTGTAATAAACACAATGTGGAAAATAATTAGATATAATAAAAAACGCATTGTGAAACACGGGGGAAGGGATGGCGCCTGTCGGTTTTAGTCGGTTAACTGTGAGGCACGTGAGGTGGGTGAAGTACGTCGGTTTAAGTCGGTAAACTGTTGGACACGTTAGGTAGGTGGCGTCCGTCGGTTTTAGTCGGTTTACTGTGAGACACGTGGGGTTGGGTGGCATCCGTCGGTTTAAGTCTGTTTACTGTGAGACACTTGGGGGTGGGTGGCGTCCGTCGGTTTAAGTCGGTTAACTGTGAGACACGTGGGGTTGGGTGGCGTCCGTCGGTTTAAGTCGGTTAACTGTGTGACACTTGGGGGTGGGTGGCGCCCGTCGGTTTAAGTCGGTTTACTGTGAGACACGTGGGGGTGGGTGGCATCCATCGGTTTAAGTCGGTTAACTGTAAGACACGTGGGGGTGGGTGGCATCCATCGGTTTAAGTCGGTTAACTGTAAGACACGTGGGGGTGGGTGGCATCCATCGGTTTAAGTCGGTTAACTGTAAGACACGTGGGGGTGGGTGGCATCCATCGGTTTAAGTCGGTTTACTGTGAGACACGTGGGGGTGGGTGGCATCCATCGGTTTAAGTCGGTTAACTGTAAGACACGTGGGGTGGGTGGCATCCATCGGTTTAAGTCGGTTTACTGGGAGACACGTGGGGGTGGGTGGCATCCATCGGTTTAAGACGGTTTACTGGGAGACACGTGGGGGTGGGTGGCGTCCGTCGGTTTAATGAGTTTACTGTGAGACACGTGGGGGTGGGTGGCGTCCGTCGGTTTAAGTCGGTTAACTGTGAGACACTTGGGGGTATCTGCGCCCGTCGGTTTAAGTCGGTTTACTGTGAGACACGTGGGGGTGGGTGGCGCCCGTCGGTTTAAGTCGGTTTACTGTGAGACACGTGGGTGTGGGTGGCGTCCGTCGGTTTAAGTCGGTTTACTGTGAGACACGTGGGGTTGGGTGGCATCCGTCGGTTTAGGTCGGTTTACTGTGATACACTTGGGGGTGGGTGACGCCCATCGGTTTAAGTCGGTATTACTCATCAGTCCCACAACACGGCCTTCAATGCGCCGGTGATTCTACCCAGACTTATGTCTGGGGTCGTCCTCCGCCAGTCATAAAATACGTACGTGGCCGACAACAATTTTGCCGGTGCGGTGTAATAAAAATATATTCTTGGTCTCTTATATTTATCGACAAAAAAGAAAAAAAGAATAAAAATATTACTTTTTAAATAACAAAATCGGCCGCTTAAGCAAACTTTTGATACAAGATAAACATCTGATTAAAAAGATAACTCCGGGTCAAATGTAATTCGGGCTATCTATGACAAATTGATAAATATTGTAAAAGGAACCGGATGTTACATTTACTACTGTAAAACAATATCATCGCAGACCGGCGTGGTCAGGGAATATCCTTCAAAACAACGCATCTTTCTACTTTCTATCTCCAAAGTGACGAAGCTAAAAGATGTTTACACATGTTACCGCTGGAAACAGTCGCATGTCAGTTAGGTTCACCGACATTAAATACCAGGATTATTCCTCGTCAAGTGCGGAGAACAATAGGTAGTAAGTTCATGGTATATTTGTTCTCCATATAAAAAAAACAACACGAAACATGAGCGTGCATAGCTGCCCGAAATGTAGACTTATATTTATAAAATGTAGAATCTGTTTAGCAGAAGTTGTTGGGGAGATTTTCCCCGTTGATGTCTCAAGTTTAAAAGCTAGCACAGAAAAGTATATGATTAACATGTGTTCGGAAGCCTGGTGTGAAAGACGACGGTGTCTGCTGATTTCTTTACACTTTAACATGTCAACGTTTCTTTTTTTGCCAAACACAAACTAACCTTTTGGGTAATATCGCACTTATTCTCAAACAAGTTGCAACTTTTAAGTACAACTAGATTATCAGAATTGTATGTCTTAACCAAAATACATTATCTACATTATATAATAGTTAATCGTTTTCTTGTTGTTTATAGATGTATTACAAGTGGTTACCGACAGTTTGGACCAATTTAAATTAAACATCTTAATAAACTATTGTTAGCTGAACTGATCTCACAAAATGCTCTTTATTGATGACCTACACCTGTCTGAAAAGTGTACGATAACACAACAATCGTCATTACAAACATGTATTTGCTATCTGAGCCATGCAGCACAGCTATTTTTTAAACTAAGACAACCACGTGATCACTTACGTTTTAGTACATCCACATCATCCACTGTGATGTCGACGTCTATTTTCAGCAAAAATCCGAATCGTTTTTATTTATAGAATGAACATTTTAAGTGTTAATTTACGAGTTTTTCTGCCCAAAAGTTGAGATACTGTTGAAAATCATCAAAGCTTAGACTAATGTCTGATGTTTTTTTTACAGAAGTTATGCACACATATCGCAGCGGTCAGATATTGTTACATAAAGGCAAACAATCGAGTACCACCTTTTACACTTACCTGTTGAATTCGCACTTGAATTGTTTTGTTTGTTTTTGAAATATGATCATTATAACAAGGTCCAGCTTTAGGTGGAGGGAGACCCCAGACACATGTCCAGGTAGAACCACCGGCGTACCGCAAGTCAGCTGGAAGACCTTCTCACATTAAGTTTTTCGCCCCGAGCGGGACTTGATCCCACGTGATAAGAGGCTAAGCAGTCAGAGGGATTACAAATCGGCGACTCGAACACTAACTCGCCCCCCCCCCCCCCCATCCCCCCCCCCCCCCCCCCCCCCCTTTGAATCGGTTTTCGTATATTAAGGGCATTTGCAATAAAGTTTTTTTTATTTTTTTCCTGAAGTGCAAATGGAAAATGACGGCAGTTTAGTTAGCTATCGCTGTGCTACAGAGAGATATTTTATGCACTTGTCCTAGCACTGTTTATTGCACTGCTTCTTGCAGCCCGTTTATTTGCGTTGATGTTGACATATAAGGATGCGCTTTCATGTTGAATATAGTACACATTTACAGCATGTTTCATATATTTTACAAATATGTTTTTACTTTCACATTCTTACAGACAATAGCAACAGCATTGCGGTTTAAGGATTTGCAACATGTAACAGATTTATATCAGCTGGACCAGAAAATCATGATAACAACGGGTACAAAATGTTTTTATATACATGCATCTCATTAAGTATCAGTATTGCACATTAAACGAATGAATTGCTGTTTTAACTAGTGTTGTTATTCTATAGCAAAGCAAAACCGAACGACATTAACACTCATGTTGAAAAAAGTGCAAACATCTTCACACAAAAGTGAAAGAGAGATGTACTGACATCTAACTGGAATGCGTTAGATGCTTTATATTGGAGGTTTTATATCAATAGAAATAACAATGACTTCAAAGTATATCTAATAATCTTTTCATGCGTTTATATCTGTACATTTTGTTTTCCTATAAATTGCCCAATTTTTGTACCAATTTTCAAACGGTAAAACTGTGACTGAAACTGCTTCCGTTGGATGACATTTTACTTTCAACAAACGCCAGGTTTATTGTTAAACAATGTGTGTTTCATAAATATAAACATATTATTTTAATTCTAGGCTATAGCAACTTTAAGGCTTAATAACACTGTTCTTACAGGTAACAACGGGAATGAAGTTGACAATTTTTATATATGAGGCTAAGGGTTGGTGTCTATTACACTTCACGTTTCTTTTTATTCGTATGTTTGGTTGAAATCTATATACTTAATCAATGTTGTGAATTGTTCCGAAGGTGACTGTAGTAATTATATTTATTATACAAACGTTCACACTCAAAAGTTCGTCAAATTTCCTTTTTTCAACGGTTAAACACAAACAATTGCACTCTTTACATAGTTGCAGGGAAAAGACGTCAACGTAATCCAATGACAACTTCGTTTTACCGCCATTTACTGAACATTATTTTCCCGCAATTTAATTCTTGAAACTTGAGTGTGTACGTTTGTAGAAAAAAATACTCAATCAATGTTATACCTTTTGTTAGCCTTTTACTTGAATATGTGCACTTTTTGTTAGTTGGCTGCTTTCCCTGTTTGTTTTAAATGAATGTTTTGCATTATTTATTTTATTTCATTTTTTTTTAAATAAAAATTGCCAAAACAATATTTTATATTAAGATATTAATGATTGTTGGACATTTCCTTATCAACATGAATTAAAACTTTTCCATAATGATTAATTAATAGGACATTCAACTGAGAGGTGTATTATTGTTGATTTGGAGTTTTTTTACAATATGAGCATTAATCAGATTATCTTCTGTTTTTGAGTATTTTAAGTAAATAATAGGCTCGAGTATTTCTGTGGATTATCATTGTTTGGAACCGTCGGATGCATGCTTCTTTGGCGCTTAGGTATGGAGTTTTATAGTGATAAATCAAGTTTGATTTATTATTCAGTTTTAAACTTTTATACCATTTACTTAAGAAGGAGTGTGTGTGGGGAGGGGGGGGGGGTATTTTAGTTGTTTAGTGGTACCTGTTCTAGAACATGTTACAATAGTTAAAGGTAATGGAATAATTGATATATTAATTATTGAAAGAACAACTGCATATTCTAAATGAGCTGCAAAATCAGTCAAAAGTAAAGAAGGATCCTGCTATGCTGACAATGCCATATTTAATTTCTTTTGATCGTTGAACTGTATGATTTGATCTTCCCTCGAACCACATCTGAAGAACGGCGTCTAGTGCTATTTTCGATCACATTTCTTTTGATCGTTGAACTGTATAAATTGATATTCCCTCGAATCACTTCTGAAAGACGGCTTCTAGTGCTATTTTCGATCACATTTCTTTTGATCGTTGAACTGTATGATTTGATCTTCCCTCGAACCACATCTGAAGAACGGCGTCTAGTGCTATTTTCGATCACATTTCTTTTGATCGTTGAACTGTATGATTTGATCTTCCCTCGAACCACATCTGAAGAACGGCTTCTAGTGCTATTTTCGAACATATTTCTTTTGATCGTTAAGCTGTATGATTTGGTCTTCCCTCGAACCACATCTGAAGGACGGCGTCTAGTGCTATTTTCAAACATATTTCTTTTGATCGTTGAACTGTATGATTTGATCTTCCCTCGAATCACTTCTGAAAGACGGCGTCTAGTGCAATTTTCGAACATATTTCTTTTGATCGTTGAACTGTATGATTTGATCTTCCCTCAACCACATCTGAAGGACGGCGTCTAGTGCAATTTTCGAACATATTTCTTTTGATCGTTGAACTGTATGATTTGATCTTCCCTCGAACCACATCTGAAGGACGGCGTCTAGTGCTATTTTCAAATATATTTCTTTTGATCGTTGAACTGTATGATTTGATCTTCCCTCGAACCACATCTGAAGGACGGCGTCTAGTGCTATTTTCAAATATATTTCTTTTGATCGTTGAACTGTATGATTTGATCTTCCCTCGAACCACATCTGAAGGACAGCGTCTAGAGCTATTTTCAAACATATTTCTTTTGATCGTTGAACTGTATGATTTGGTCTTCCCTCGAACCACATCTGAAGGACGGCGTCTAGTGCTATTTTCAAATATATTTCTTTTGATCGTTGAACTGTATGATTTGATCTTCCCTCGAACCACATCTGAAGGACGGCGTCTAGAGCTATTTTCAAACATATTTCTTTTGATCGTTGAACTGTATGATTTGGTCTTCCCTCGAACCACATCTGAAGGACGGCGTCTAGTGCTATTTTCGAACATATTTCTTTTGATCGTTGAACTGTATGATTTGGTCTTCCCTCGAACCACATCTGAAGGACGGCGTCTAGTGCTATTTTCAAACATATTTCTTTTGATCGTTGAACTGTATGATTTGGTCTTCCCTCGAACCACATCTGAAGGACGGCGTCTAAGGCTATTTTCGAACATATTTCTTTTGATCGTTGAACTGTATGATTTGATCTTCCCTCGAACCACATCTGAAGGACGGCGTCTAGTGCTATTTTCGAACATATTTCTTTTGATCGTTGAACTGTATGATTTGATCTTCCATCGAACCACATCTGAAAGACGGCGTCTAGTGCTATTTTCGATCATATTCCTTTTGATCGTTGAACTGTATGATTTGGTCTTCCCTCGAAACACATCTGAAGGACGGCGTCTAGTGCTATTTTCGATCATATTTCTTTTGATCGTTGAACTGTATGATTTGGTCTTCCCTCGAACCACATCTGAAAGACGGCGTCTAGTGCTATTTTCGAACATATTTCTTTTGATCGTTGAACTGTATGATTTGGTCTTCCCTCGAACCACATCTGAAGGACGGCGTCAAGTGCTATTTTCAAACATATTTCTTTTGATCGTTGAACTATATGATTTGATCTTCCCTCGAACCACATCTGAAGGACGGCGTCTAGTGCTATTTTCAAACATATTTCTTTTGATCGTTGAACTGTATGATTGATCTTCCCTCGAACTACATTTGAAGGACGGCGTCTAGTGCTATTTCCAAATATATTTAGAGTATTAAACATTGTTTGTGGCTCTTTTTCAGATAACTATAGGAAAAAACGGCCATTACATTTTTGTGCTTAGATTCAAATATGTTTGCATAAATTGTATTATTATAGTATTTTTATTTTATATTAACTGCAAAGATATTATGTTGCTTGTCATGACTTGGTCATTAGTATTTTTTTTAGACTTTAAAGTTTGACATTTTTGACCAAAAAAATAAATATTTAGTAAAAGAACACATTGTAATATAAAATACATTTTAATTATTATTTATATTTGTATTTAATATGAAATAAATACAATCAAATCATTAAGTTGATACAGATTTTAAAATAAGAAAAAGGGGGGATTTTTTTTCCATTTATCAGAAAAGGAGCCTTGTATTTTTTTCATTCCTAACTGATTTAATATAACTTAGTTATATTAGTTATTATAACTTATTCATAATTTAGTTGAAAGTTATAAAATTTTAAATATGACTTAACCTTTTTGAACTCATCGAAATAAATTTGAAACTTTATCAACGTGTGGTCGGTTCTGCATCCGCGAAGAATTTGTGTATCACATTCATTCCAATAACATTAAAATGTGTATGACCGGACTTGGTAGCGCAATCGGTAGAGCGTCGGCTTCGGGTACGGGAGGTCCCGGATTCGATCCCGGGCCGCGACATACCAAAGTCGTTAAAAATGGTAGTGGTTTAGCTCCCTTGCTAACGCTCAAGCAAATATAAGGGTAGTTCCACGACTGGTTGGTCCGGTGTTAGGATAATATGGCTGGGTGTGGTATCATGCCAGGTGTTCACGGCATGCTATACACTGTGAAGGCAGTACTATATCTGCTTTAAGTGGACACCTTCTCCAGATAACTGAAATACTGTTGGTGGGACGATAAACCCAATAAACAAATAAACAAATAAACTTTGTATGAGGAAAAAACCTAATCTTCTTTTCTTAAAAGTATTTTTCTTAAACCATGTAAATTACATTTTCTTCTTGGTTGAAGTCTCTCCAGAAGTCACTTAAATCACCATCTATTATAGTTATTTTTTCCTATTAGGTATTATTATTCTCTTATAAGAAGGTACTGCGAGCATATGGGTTATAAATATTTATATAATCAAAACATCAGTATTCAGAACACGGTTAAAATCTCCTACAATAAATGGGTTACTGAAGTATGTATCTTATTCCTAAGCAGTTGAGAGAATTTGGGGTTTATCTTGGTTTGGTTCATATCTATTTTGGTGAACTGTAAGCGACTTGTCTTTCGTGTGTTATTTGTGTTTGGCAGTAGACTGGACGAGTCTTTAGGAAAATAAAAGTCTCGCTTGTTATTACTTTTCCTGAACTCGTTCGGTTAATGTTTGTATCAAATGACAACTCGTGGCATATTCTGTATATTGGTTTTGTTTTGATTTAAGTCATTGTCCCGTATTATCCATTTAAAAATGTAAGATATATGGAATTGCTCATTCTAAAAAAGATACCAAAATTATCCAAAATAACAATGTTTTGTTAAAGATCTACCGCTGTACCGGTAATTGTCTGAACGGTTTATAAATAACACAAGATTCGCCGCTTCACTTGAACAATTTCATATTGGTTAGCCTCAATCAGTGTTGATGAATATCTTGAATAAAATGTCTTTTTCGGACGATCACGCAAACACGTTGTTGTTTTTTTATCAAATGCATACAATCGTATATATACCTTTATGGAATTTTATCTCTGTTTAAACACTCAGAATGTATTTGATTTTTTTTACTCATATTGACCAAAACTCGATACACGATTTTTAAAATTTCGCATGCTGTGTTCGCGTAGCTTGCAATAAGCTTTACACCAAAACGCGAGCATGTGTCAAAACTGCCAATGCATAATATGGTTAAACGGTAAGTTAAAATATTTCAAGCAATGAGAGAAAAAAAAGTCGTGCCGTACGTAAACGCACTTCTGCCGACTGGATAATCTATCAAATCAGTCGCGTAAACCGAATATCGGAGCCGATCATTGAAGAGACCCACGAAATAAATGTCAATGAAGCCTCGAGGAATAATTGCTATTTTTGCGCCGCCGCCATTCACTTAAATGTTTTAGAGTGTCACAAGATCGATCCGGAGAAGGCGTCGGTTTCGACACTCCGCCTGTCCTTTTGCTTGCCTAAATGTAGTCGATTCGGGATATGGGTTTAGTGAAAACGTTTAACGAATTAATAACTCAACTATTTTGGAATATCGATTAGGGAAAAAAAGTAATTTGAATATTCAAATATACTCTGGCTGCTATCAGATAAAATGAGAATGGAAGAGAATCGGTCTCATCGCTGGAAACTGGGGAAACTGGTTAGACTAATGAACAATAAAACACGCGATACTGCTGTTTCACGTGTTTGCTCCGCCATTAATATAACATTCTTCCCTGCTGTTGTTTTTATCGGAAGCTTTCTCAAAGAACATTTATTTCCATCTCAATCTAAACGCTGCTCAAGTAATGCCGGAATAGAGTACACGAAATACTTGTCACATTTCGTCCACTCATATCGTGTCTAAAGGAAAGACGTTGTACATAAATGTATTTATCCTTTATTCCTTTTTTAAAAGTTGGCAAAATGTTAAGTTCGACTGTCGTAAATTTATCTTTTAAACAAATTCGAAGAAAAGAAACAGTAAGTGCTTGATGAAAGACAGACAAGAAGTAAACCCCACACAATAAGGACTCGGGCAGTGGTATGTCGCGACTCGTAAAGTTTTGATGGGCTCATATACTTAGAACAGAACAGAACATATTTTTATTCAGATTTGTACTCCTCTTACATCATCTTATTATAAAGACAATATACAAATATAGTATCCGGTTTAGTTATTAATATTAATATATTATTAATAAAAATGACAATATATTAAGCTTTTTGTGTGACAGTTGCATTATAATAAACATAAAAGAAACAACATTAGAGAATGAACTGTATGTATTATTAACGCTTATGTTCCTTCTTAGTAAGGTTGCTATCTTGATAAAAATAGTGAGATTAATAAGTTTGTTCTTATCTTTTGAATCAAACAGGAAACACATTTTATATACAGACGGTCTATAATACAAAGTTGAGTTGAGTTATTTTCTTCCTAAATCAGTGTGTACTGGGAATAAACAAATAAAACGAAAGACATCTTCAATGTCTCTGCTATTACATAGCAAACAGTATCTGCTTTCTCTAGATACAGGATTTCTTAAAAATTGTTCAGTGTGAATTCTTAGAGAATGTGCAGAAATTATCATTTTTGTAATAAAAAGTCTTAGATACATACAATGTTCAACTTTAACCTTAAATAGTCGATAAAAAGACAGTCGGCAAGCTTATTACGAATAAAGGTAGAGTCCCATAGTTTTCCTATACCTAATACATGAACCAACATCTTATACCCCTGTTATGGGGAATGTTTGCACTATAGATAGTTCCCACATCAGATCCCTTATCTTGGCAGCCATTTTTGATGGCAACTTTATGGGATTTTCAGATGAATTGTATAGAAGTGTAAATTTTATTTTCTTGTAATTTCGTCATTTTTGGGCCAAAAATTAAATTCTATATACCATTGGAAAGCTCTTAAAATTCATGTTTTAGAATACAATATTTTTAAAATTGATAAATGCACAAAGAATTAATACACAGAAATAAATAAAATTATTGGCTCATCCTTTAACAAAATGAACAATGTATCTTTTGGGGGGTTGCATTGTATTACCTTTTAAACTCTCAAAATATAATTTTGGTTATTACAATGCTTCATAAAAGCTATTGAACTTAATATTAAATTCAGCAAATTAGGCTAAAATAATAAAACTGACAGTGGTGAGTTTAATACAGCGTATATTCCAGATTTCGGCCTCCATTAGCTTCTGCCTTCCAAGATGGCTGCCTAAATTGTCTTATCAGTGCCAATGACATCACATGGAAACTATCTAGTATGGTTACAAGCTGGTATACGCGATATAACTAACATCCTTAATAAAACAGATACAGTTTGTTTTTATTTAGACAAAGCTATATGATATATCTATTTTTTTTATACCTTTTAATATAATTTCATTACCCCGTTTTTTACTATGTTTCTTTGATTTATCTATACAATTTCTTTAAAAAAACAATAACTTAACTAAGACAAAATTAAATATTAACAAATTTTGTTGTTTTTTTATCAAATATTGCTACATGAACTTATACCTTAGTTTAAGTAATGGCTGTTTAAAGCATCAGCTTAATTGTAAGATCGTACAAATCGTGAAATAGAGCGCTTTAAATGTCAGTTAACTCCAAATCTATAAATAAGCGCGATGGAGATTTCAGCTAAAAATAGTAATCGACGTCAGAGTTGATTACCCGGATGTTCGTGTAAAATTATCTCACAAGTAAGTGGTAACGTGGTGTTCTTAGTGTCTAAAAATAGACGCCGATGGCAAAGCGGATTACCGAATGATTATATAATGTTACGGGTCACATGGTTTTCTTCGTGTCAAAAATAGCTAACTGTGCAGCGTAGCTTAGATAGAAAAATACATGTTTGCAATGACGAGCAAAGATTTATGTTAAACTGTTCACACTGATCTAGGGCATCAATGAGCAACTTTTTGCAGGACCATTTCAGGTAACAATGACGTATTTTGTTATTTGAGAAAAGAAATTGGCCCCCACTGTCGGATACCATCTTTAACGGTGGTATTATTTACACAGTATCAACCATAGTTATAGATACACGTAATTTGATCATGCCTCGTGTGTTATAAGAGTTTTGTTGGGTTTTTTTAACATGCGTGTAAATGTCCGTCTTGTTTTGTTTTTAAACATGCTTGTAATTTTCCGTTTTGTTTTGTTTTAAACATACATGCAATTATTCCGTCCGCTGTTTTGTATATTAATGTAGTAATTGATAAAGATAGACGAACTTTCGTATGATCTGAACATCCAACGTGTAATATAAGACCATAATTTATATTACTGTCAATTATTTCAAAACTACAAGCGACATTATAAAACTGCTAACACGAATTATGGGTTTGTATATGTATATTTAGTAAATTACGGGCACATAAACCATTTTAAACTCGCAATCTTGCTAAATAATCCTTAATAAGGATGTTTACTTCACTTGAAGAGAGTATCTTGATGATCAGCCAGATGGCGCACTCTTACACTGTCAATATTCTACTTCTGTTATATACCCTGTAATGTATTTACAATCGAACTTCGGATATTAAAACTCGGGTTGTCCTTAGTCGATGCATTATTCGAAGTCATTGGTCGGTCCCGATTTTTCCCCTAGATAATTAAATGTTAAAAAACCCTTCCGATTATTCATTTGCATTTATTTAAGTTTTGGCATAATTCGAAGTGATTGTTTACCCCCAACGGACATTTTTTCAAAAATTAAATGGCGCGAAATAATCAGTAAATGGCGGTAAAATGACGTTGTAATTTGCTGCCGTTGACGTCGTTTCCGTGTTTTCTAATATGGCAGCGCCCGTGAACTTTTTCAAATATGCAACGAGTGTAATTTGCTGAAAATTTGAGTGAGAGCGTTTTTAGAAAAAAATATAATCAAACAAATTGAATAGATGATAAAAATGTCAGTTCTCTACGACAGTAATTATACGTGTTCGAGAAATGTTTAACTTTATCTCGATAACGAGAACTTTAAACAATGTTATCCTTCCTATATTTTAACCACGATAACCAAATAATTTCATGGTATACAAACAACACGATATTTATTGTAATCTATATAGACAGTAATCTGTAATCGCTAAGATAACGAATACAGACGTGCAACACGTCGCGCATCGATCTATCTTTACACTTATTCGTATTCGTTGTTTTGTTTTCTTGTTGCAAAATATATCCTGCATGAAATAGGTAAGTCTCTGTTGTTTGAATTATGGGTTAAATTTGGCTGTAAAGTTTAACAGCTAAAGGTCATAATACACCTAGCCTTGGGTCGCTGTATCCAAACAACCACATGTTTGTGGTTTAAAATTATTTCTATAAGCTAATGCACCGATGAAATTTAAGAGCTGTAAATACGAATAAAGATGGACAAAGACAAGTTTGTAACTCAACAAAGAATATTAAAGATTTCTTTTAAGGATTCGAACCCGGGATTGCAGTTCCTCGATCTCTGGACTTCGATAGTGAGTTTTGGTGTATGATTGTTTTATCGTATTATACATTGCGACCAGACAATTTTTACATTGGAATTTCCACATATCTTATGATTTTTAGAATTTAAAATCTTCGCTTATTAGTAAAATTGGGTCGAAGAATTTAAAATCTTCGCTTATTAATTAAATTGGATGAAAGTCTGTCCCAGTGAGTCAGTTTTGTTTTGGCTAATCGTATGTGTCCCAAACTAATTGATTTGAATTACCAATAACATTGTTTACCGGTGATACATGTGTTGTGGCTTTAGGTCAATTTCGAAATGCATCTTATGGTTGCATGATGAACCACTCGTACATATGCTCCCTCACTCGAAAAGTAGATATTTCTGTGTTTCGAGCGCACCCCTACCATTCCTTAACCTCCTTGCGATTTAACTCAAGTGTTATGCATGTGATTCTTTTTGTTTTACGTTTAGATAAAAATATTTGACATTTCACGATAAGAGCGTGTTGCCATAATTATTTAATATTTAAACGTAAAATACTCTTGTAAATATTTGCTGTGAAGCCTTGTTAATTATCTTGTGCTATTCAGGTATCTCCAACACATGTTACATGATTAGTACTGCGTCGTATGACATTCCCGACAATCACGCGGCAACGATTTTTATTAAGTGACTGTTCTTAATGTATTAGATGTGTAATAGTGACTAAACTGAATTCTGGCAAAAGATATATCACATCATTTAGCATTGTATTCTAGATTATTTTCAATTTTCACCTCAGCTAACTTAAGTTTAGTGAATTTTTATGTAGTAGGTCGACGTCCTCAAATCTGACCTTTAAATAAACTCATAGGCCTACATGTCAAATTTGGATGAATAGAAAATAACATAGTAATGTCATTTTTTTCTACATTTTTATTAGAGTGTACTTTTCTATATGCAAATACCCAAAAACATGTAAAAGACACTTCTTCATTTCTTTGCTTAAATTTTGCTTTTAGACGCACCTTCCTCGCTGACCACGATTCCTTGTCGCCATTTTTGGAGTGAAGAAATTGATGCGATTTCATTGGATAAAATTAGAAAAATTAAATCGGGTGATTTTTTTTCTCGGAAGGCCGAGTGTTGACGTAAATGATCGAACATGTAACATCGTAAAACGCTAAATGCCGGCATTACACGAATATTTATAAGATTGTACCTTAATGCGTAATTTACTAGCGGCGTTAGATGATACGTTACCAAAGCTGTACACAGTCTACATTCTTTATTTAAAATAAGTGACGAATTAATTATTGTTTGGGAAAATGAGTCCACAGGCAGCTGGAAAACATCGACAATAACAATTAAACACACTGATCTTAAATGACTGAAAAATTACCAATAAACCTCTTGAAGATGGTATCCGATAATCTGTCTGTATAAAAAGTACACGTAACAATATCAACCTCTGTTTTGGGTACTTGTGCATAACTTTTGCAGAAACCCAAATTTTAGTTAGAGCCCCATTGTAAGACAAGAACAACTCGAAAAATTACTTCTTTGATGAAGGACAGAGTGATCACTGCCTTTTTACTGAGGTCTTCAGCTGGGCATCCTTCGGAAGGTTTTGTTCGTTTATTCCCAGGATCCTTCCCTGTAAATAAACACGTTTGCGATTTCTGCAAAAGAAGACATCGACGTTTGAGTAGATTCTCCGAAATGATGATAAATGTGATATAACACGATTACAGCGTGGTTTTCTTAGTTTAAAAATATCTTACTGTGCAGCGTGGCTCAGATAGGAAATGCGTATTTGTATTGTTGAGTGGTGAGTTATGCATCACTTTCCACAAGGTTATAGGACATCAATGGATAGTTTCCATGTCCATGTGATGTCATAGGCACTGATAAGACAGTTTAAGGCAGCCATCTTTGAAGGCAGAAACTAATGAAGGCCGAACTCTGGAAATATGTGCTGTATTAAACTCACCACTGTGTTCTTTTTTATTTTTCAGTCTATTGTACTCAGTTTTATATTAAATTTAACAGCTTTCATAAAGGATTTTAAATATCAAAAATATATTTTGAGTTTGATAGTTTCAAAGGTAAAAAATACAACCAAAAAAAAGATACACTGTTAACTAGATGAGCCAATATTTATATTTTTCTGTGTATTAATTCTTTGTGCAATTATCATATTATGTTTGTGGGGGGGGGGGGACTCTTTTTTTGTGCAAATTGTCCAATACCGCCGTTAATGAGAGATTACACATTACTGATACGATACAGACCCCCAAAAGATATCCGTCACTTCACCTGTATGTAAATACATGCACGTGTCTCGATGGATCAAGATGCATAACATTATTTAGTCAATATCACTGCAGTTAAGCGTTGTATATCATTCGTTTTCTCAAACATTACTATGAACAACCACAGACACTCATTTCGGACAATCCTATCACAGTGTTTCGTCGTATATTATTGATATAAATTCATGAACAGTAATAAAAAGCTTTTCATACATGTGTATATAAGTGAATGTTTCTTCCTGACATTACTAACTACTTACGCACAGTTTAAAAAAATCATTAACGTGAACTAGGACACCGTGGTAGATACAGAGACAGTATGTTCGCCTTTATCTTCATAAGGTTTGGTCGGGATAAGAACCCCACTAAACCCACCCAACCCCACCACCAGCCACCCAAACACCCTGCTACCATCGCCACCCTCTCCGCCTGCCACCCCCTACCACCACCCTGCCATCTCCTGCCATACACCCGCTGCCACCACCTATAAACATCCTGCCACCCCTACCCTACACCCCCTGCCAACCCCTGCTCTACACAACCTGCCACCACCTATAAATATCCTGCCACCCTTACGCTACACCCCCTGCCAACCCCTCCTCTACACAACCTGCCACCACCTATAAACATCCTGCCACCCCTACCCTACACCCCCTGCCAACCTCTGCCCTACACAATCTGCCACCACCTATAAATACCCTGCCACCCCTACCCTACCCCCCTGCCACCCCTTTCCCTACACCCTCTGCAACCCCTACCCTACACCCCCTGCCCTTCACCCGCTGCCACCACCTATAAACACCCTGCCACCATTACCATACACCCCCTGCCCTACACCCCCTGCCACCACCTATAAACATTCTACCCCCCCCCTTACCATACACCCCCTGCCACCCCCTGCCCTACACCCGCTGCCACCACCTATAAACACCCTGCCACCCCTGCCCTACACCCCCTGCCACCCCCTGCCACCCCCTGCCCTACACCCGCTGCCACCACCTATAAACACCCTGCCACCCCTGCCCTACACCCCCTGCCACCCCTGCCCTACACCCCCTGCCACCACCTATAAACATTCTACCCCCCCTTACCCTACACCCCCTGCCACCCCCTGCCCTACACCCGCTGCCACCACCTATAAACACCCTGCCAACCCTGCCCTACAACCCCTGCCACCCCCTGCCATACACCCGCTGCCACCACCTATAAACATTCTGCCACCCCTACCCTACACCCCCTGCCAACCCCTGCTATACACAACCTGCCACCACCTATAAACATCCTGCCACCCCTACCCTACACCCCCTGCCAACCCCTGCTATACACAACCTGCCACCACCTATAAACGTCCTGCCACCCCCGCCCTACAACCCCTGCCACCCCCTGCCCTACACCCGCTGCCACCACCTATAAACACCCTGCCACCCCTGCCCTACAACCCCTGCCACCCCCTGCCATACACCCGCTGCCACCACCTATAAATATCCTGCCACCCTTACGCTACACCCCCTGCCAACCCCTGCTATACACAACCTGCCACCACCTATAAACATCCTGCCACCCCTACCCTACACCCCCTGCCAACCCCTGCTATACACAACCTGCCACCACCTATAAACATCCTGCCACCCCACCCTACACCCCTTGCCAACCCTGCTCTACACAACCTGCCACCACCTATAAACACCCTGCTACCCCTACCCTACACCTCCTGCCACCCCCTGCTCTACACAACCTGCCACCACCTATAAACATCCTGCCACCCCTATCCTAACCCCCTGCCAACCCCTGCTCTACACAACCTGCCACCACCTATAAACATCCTGCCACCACTACCTTACACCCCCTGCCATACACCCGCTGCCACCACCTATAAACACCCTGTCACCCCTATCCTACACCCCCTGCCAACCCCTGCTCTACACAACCTGCCACCACCTATAAACATCCTGCCACCACTACCTTACACCCCCTGCCCTACACCCGCTGCCACCACCTATAAATATCCTGCCACCCTTACCCTACACCCCCTGCCTTACACCCGCTGCCACCACCCATAAACACCCTGCCACCCCTACCCTACACCCCCTGCCACCCCTTTCCCTACACCCGCTGCCACCACCTATAAACACCCTGCCACCTCTACCCTACACCCCCTTCCACCCCTGTCATACACCCGCTGCCACCTCCTATAAACACCCTGCCACCCCTACCCTACACTCCCTGCCAACCCCTGCTCTACACAACCTGCCACCCCTATCATACACCCCCTTCCACCCCCTGCCATACACACGCTGCCACCTCCTATAAACACCCTGCCACCCCTACCCTACACTCCCTGCCAACCCCTGCCATACACACGCTGCCACCTCCTATAAACATCCTGCCACCCCTACCCTACACCCCCTTCCACCCCTGTCATACACACGCTGCCACCTCCTATAAACATCCTGCCACCCCTACCCTACACTCCCTGCCACCCCCTGCCATACACACGCTGCCACCTCCTATAAACACCCTGCCACCCCTACCCTACACTCCCTGCCACCCCCTGCCATACACACGCTGCCACCTCCTATAAACACCCTGCCACCCCTACCCTACACTCCCTGCCACCCCCTGCCATACACCCGCTGCCACCTCCTATAAACACCCTGCCACCCCTACCCTACACCCCCTGCCAACCCCTGCTATACACAACCTGCCACCACCTATAAACATCCTGCCACCCCACCCTAAACCCCCTGCCAACCCCTGCTCTACACAACCTGCCACCACCTATAAACATCCTGCCACCCCTACCCAACACTCGCCGCCCTACACCCGCTGCCACCACCTATAAACACCCTGCCACCCTACCCTACACCCCTTTCCCTACACCCCTGCTACACCCTGCCATCGCCACCCCCTGCCATCACCTGCCACACCTACCACCCCCTGACGCACCCTGCCACATCTACCACCCCCTGACGCACCCTGCCACCGCCACCCCTGTCCCACCCTGTCACCTCCCTGCCACACCCTGCCACCCATACCACCCCTTGCCACCGTATTTCACCCCCTTCAACCCCTGCCACACCCTGCAACCCTACAGCCCCTCCCTCAACCCCTATATAAAATTTAATAATTAGCAGATCAATAAGCTAACCACTAAACCGGACTGCTGCTTATCTTTCAGTTTTGTTTAAAACTAACAACGTGTCGCGACCCTAATATATTACTCATTGTCTGTTTATGCCGGCAAGTCTTAATATATAACGCTTAAATTTTCGAGTTAACCTTTATCAAAGTGTCAGTCATGAATAACTTGACATAATTGTTTATCTATTTCTAATCGATGTTTAAATACGATTTCCGCTGAATATAATATTAAATATGACGAAATGTACTGCCTTATTTCCCTTGCTTTTTTAAATAAAACCACCATTGTTTTCAATTTCATACCGCTGACTAATAAATAATTAAATATACATGTATTACTTTAAGCCTTTGCGAAAAGTGAGGCGTGTAATTTGTTGGTTTTAAAAATAATTATGATTTGTAACCAGAGATATGATAATTCCTTTTGTGAAAGTGTGCTGCAGTGATATGGCAGTTATACAAATCAAAATAGCTTTAAACATTGCGATTTTCTAGTGAATAAAAGCATATATTTGTTTTAAAAATAACATTTTTTCTGACTCAAACCGTCGGATTTCGACGTGAAGTAGTTAAGAAGATAAGGAATATAATTTGAAGCGGCCTTATCTGTTCCTACAAGATATCTGCCATCCTAGGATAAAACTATAGTTTAAAATATGACAAAGCAAGATAAAACTATAGTTTAAAAATGACAAATATATAAAACTATAGTTTAAAAAAAGACAAAATAAGATAAAACTATACTTTAAAAATATGACAAAATAGGATAGAACTATAGTTTAAAAATATGACAAAATAGGATTAAACTATGGTTAAATAATATGACAGAGTATTTCCAACATAGGTTAAAACCTTAAAAGCTAACAGGACAAATGTATTTACACGCCAGTCAAATAAAAAAGGAACGCCAAAACCGTGAGGAAACATTATATAAAATACAGTAAACCCAACAGTTATCGCACTGGAGCGGTCAGTCGTCAAAAGGATCGACCGGGGTGCTTAAACCGGTTTTATATAGTTCGCATTTCCTCGGGAGTTTCTACAATGTAAGCAATGAAAAAGAAAACCGGGCTGTTTGAAAATGTTCAAGCGCTGATACATTCTAAAAAAAGCTATGACGTCACTTAAAGAGGGTGGCGACGTAAAACTGTCCACGTGGAAATTAGGAAAGAGAGAAAGAGAGAGAGAGAGAGAGAGAGAGAGAGAGAGAGAGAGAGAGAGAGAGAGAGAGAGAGAGAGAGAGAGAGAATTACACAAGAGCCTTGATTGTACAAGAAACTAAATATTCGAATCAAGGGCAAAATATTCAGTTGGGAATCCTAAATGGTTGCAGCATTCTTCTTCTTCTCATGTCTAGAAGCAAATTAAATACCAAAGCCCGTTGTATATCAACGGAAAAATAATATAAAGGAAGACTTAAATGACAACTAAGATTACACGCTTGGGGATATTTTTACGACCGAAACACTGCACATGTAACTTTGTTGTAATCATGAATAAGAAAATGTGACAAGATCCTAGGAGTATTGCGACATAAATTAAAAGTTGAAAAGGAACAAGAAAAAGGTATTCATACGCTAATGATATGTAAAAGGAACAAGACCAAGGTATTCATGCGCCAATGCAATGTAAAGATTACAACAACACTTTGGCGAGATATTACATAAAATGTAGTAAACACAACCGTTACCGCATTGGAAGAAGTTGTGTTCATTGTAAGACGATTCGAAGAATGTGGTATTAGTGTGACTAAAATAACTATGTAGCCTCAGAAAGTTAATCCAGCTTATCGTAATAACAGCAAAACTAGTGATTCTAGTTAAGGAAATTTAACAAAAGAACACAATTTATTAAAAATTAGCCGGTCCTGACGTGCCAACCATATGTATACCTAAGCTTTGTACATGTACTTACCAGTACTATAAAGTTTCATCAAAATCCGACCGAGTGAGCCGTGATATAGCGCCGGCAAATCTCGTTCGACCGACCGACTGATATATTCTGAAAACTTGCGATTTAAGATCTAGAGATGCTATGTTAATCTGCCTGATATGTATTTACCTACAACTAGAGTAACAAATCTGTTCTTTTAGGTTATATCTCAGTTTTTGTAACATTTTCATTTGACCTTCCTGTGGTAATTCTTACACGACCTTTTCTTATTTACAATTTGCATCTGAATATCTTATGCTTTGTTCAAATAATAGACGTTGCCATATTTTAGTACATGTATTGTTAAGAAGTCATTTTCGTGGTATGCAAATTTGTTATCCCATTACAAACAATCCGTATATTCGAGAAAAGAGAAATAAATAAATCAGCAAGCATTGGGAATGTAGTCATTCCTTACTGAAACAAGTTAAATTTGCAGAACAGAATTCTCCTTTGTTATTTATATATATATATATATTACCTAATAGAATGTATAAACCGCCTAATGCATCGGTTTATATACGTTATAAAATTGTAACAAATTAGTTGAAGAAAATGATATAAGGTTAAAAGAGAATGTAAAAATCACTTTAAAATGACACTGCATCTTGATGCTAAAATGGCCAAAGAACAACATTTAAGTAAATGTGAATGAAGATTCATAAAGATCCACAGCGCCAAATGGATATATATAAATACATGTACATTTAAATAAATTGTGTCTCGATTGGCGGGAAAATCCGTTTATAAGTTTCATCATGTAATTTAATAGCATCGTGTTTATAAGTGATATCACGAAAGTGATTCAGCATTGTTAATTACACACATTGCGTGCTGATACAAATTGAAACGTGTACATTAACGTGACACCAGGCGGGTTTTTAATATGTTTTGAGTGTGTTTTATTTTCTTTGGACTGGCACTTTGGTTGGCGTAGCTCGAGAAATAGATAAGGATTCAGTTTTATTTACACAAGAAGTTCATAACGCCAGTTTGACATGCATTATAAGGACAAAGAAACGGGATATATACCAATGTTTATACAATTACAAAAATGAACAATAACGAGATAACATCTATATCCGGTACATATACACAATACTCGGGATACGGTATACCACTTAACGGACTAACATGTATATCAGCTGCGGGAGATGTTAGTTTTTAGTTTGCAATGAACAATATCGAGGGGGGGGGGGGGCTAGTCGGGGGTGGGGGGGGGGGGGGGGGCAGTAGTAACAATTATTCAGAGGAAGACAACGATTAACCGACTCTCCTAGTCATTGTCGGTACGAAAACTTGCCAGGGAAAGATTTCCCGGCATTTTTGCGGATAATGTGCAGCGACATTTCTCTCCGTATAGCACAGGGGCACTTATGAGGTGCCCAGGTACTGTCCCCTTAGCCCTTTTAGCGTTAGGAGGGAAGCCACAACTGCCAAAAGTTTTTGGCTTGATCCGGCCGGGGTTTGAACCCGCGACCTCCTGATCCGCAAGCCGAAGCTCTACAAATTGAGCTATTAGGGAAAGTGTTTTCAATAAGCATTTAACAATAATGAAACATTTGAAAAACATTAAGATTTACAAATGATTTTTTACTGTTTTACTGAATTGCCTTCGACTAATGTTTTTACCTTTTCAGAAAAAGGATTGTGTAAAAAAAAAACAAGAAAAAAAAACAACAACAAAAATACAAAAAAAACAAAACAAAACAAAAAAAAATATGTTTTTCAAGCTCTTTTAGTGTTTATTTTCTTTCGGCTGAGAATTCAGCGAACACTGAACATTTGTTACCGCTCAATAAGTCCGTTGGTCTACTTTAGGTGCTTCGAAATCTAAATACCAGGCACAATAGCCCGATACTATTTCTCGTCAAGTGCAGAGAACGATAGTTTACAGCCATAGAAAATTCACGGTATATTTGTTCTCTTTATACCAAACACGATCGTGGAGAGTTGTTCTAAATGCAGCCGCTTGTTTACCAAACACGAAATCGATTTAGCAGATATCGTTTTGTCGGTGTTTACCTTTGGTATAAGTCTTGCCTTGTAGTTATTTTACGCTTATCTGTCTAATTGTTCCTTCGATTAGCATGTATGTATTTATTTTATTATGTTAAATCTTTTTTATATGACAATCGTGCAAATTTTGTCTAGCGCAATGAGCAATAATTCCCTGCAATATGTGAGTATTCTTTAATTTATATACATACGAATCCAGAAGTAATGGCGGCACAACGATTCCAAAATATGTCGACACACCTGCAAGATGTTTCATCCTTTAAAGGTGGTGTCCAACAGTTTTCCTATATCTAATATATGTAACAATACCTGACCTCTGTTTGGGGTATTTGTACATAATTTCTGTAAATAAAATCTTACTTTAGTCTAAGCTTTGACGATTTTTAACAGTATCTCAATTTTAGGGCCTTAAAACCCGTTACTCAACACTTATAATGTTCATTCTTTTCAAATCTATAAATAGGAACGATTGGGATTCCTGCTAAAAATAGACACCGACGTCACAGCGGATGACGTAGATGTGCTAAAACAAAAAAAAAATAGTCACGTGGTTTTCTTAGGTTAAAAATAGCTAACTGTGCGACGTGGCTCAGATAGGAAATACATGTTTGTAATGACGAGTTTGGCGTTATGTTTCACTTTCCAGACAGGGGTAGGACATCAATAAAACAACGTTTTGCGAGATCTGTTCAGGATATATTGGTTTATTACGATTTTAAATGAGGAAAATATTTTCGGTCCAAACTGTCGATTATCACCCTTAATATAACACCATCAAGATTTGTAACACAGGCTGAATGTGAAACATGACAACGAGTATAAGTTACACTTTCTAATCTGTAAAGCATAGAGCATAACGTAAAAACCTGCGGTGTACCAGTGGCTCTTCCCGGGCATAAGACTGGGGTCTTCCTTCACCACAAATTAGCTGCCCGTCGCCAATATGACCATAACTCGGTGTCAGGGGCGTGCCTGGGCTTACGCACTTACGCACGTGCGTACAGTTGTTTCCAAAAATTGAAAAAAAAAAACAACGTCAAAAAGCAAATAAAAATGGTACATAACCTGTGTTTGGCACTTGTTGTTAGCTGTTTCATTTTTTAAATGAGAGTTCTTTAACCCCTTTCCAAATTCTACAAATACTTCTGCAATCCTACCTGACGTATTTCTGTCCCTTCCTGCTCGTTGTACTGTAACAGAGTTTCTCCCCAGAAAAAAGGAAAAAAAAGCCGGGGGCGGGGGAATGCCCCTACCCCCCCCCCCCCCCCCCAGGAATAGTGCGTATAGTCAAAGGTCGCCTAGGCACGTCCCTGGGTGTGATATAACAAAAAACAAACAAACATAGCGTAAAATGAGAAAAATACAAATATTGCGTGCGTTCATGATTTTTTTTACTAATAATAGAGACATTTGAATAGTCGATGTCGATGGGTTGAGAAAACATTGCAATTGAATTACATTTAAGGGACATTTATAGGTGCAAGTAATATGATTATCTGTTTAATAGCATGACAATCCTATTTTAATTTACACGCAGGACGTAAACAATCTAAAAGTAACGTACTACTTTTCGCATTGAGGTATTTCATAGAATTATTCATGCAACATGATGGGAAAAAATACAATTGCGATCCATGTCTTAAGTGTTTTATCATTTCTTATTTAATGTGTTTATGGTATATTTAGGAAAGTCTTGATTTATTTTTCAACAGAATGACGTTCTAGTTATTGTAGATTGTCAGAATTACATACAAGACGACGTTGTTGTTTTTTTGTTTTTGTTTTTTAAATACATTGCAGCGACCAGTAATGATCAATATTGCAACGTCCCGCTTTTTGTAGAGGAAGACCCCAGACACGTGTCTGGGTAGAAGCAACTGCGCACCGCAAGTCAGCTGGAAGACCTTCCCACATTAAGTCCTTCGCCCTGAACGGGACTCGAACCCACGCGGTGAGAGGCTAAGCAGTCAGGGGAGTTACAAATCGGCGAATCTACCGCTACGCCACGGGCGCACCCGCACATTCCAGACGAATGATCGACTCAAAACTGACGTAGAAGCAAAATGGTGTTTACAACTGTAGACTTTATATTTGCATTTCTCCTTCAAATTTTTACCTGTGTTTGTGATCTGATGATAAACACGGATGCAATGTTGCAAAAGATTGGGGTATAATGTGTCTTGGATTGAAGAAAGCTATATCCGTAAAGTAAGGTGACGACTGTGATCAGGTATCTTGACTCAATTAGTTTTATGTCTTTGTCTGTATTGACGTAGATTGCAACTTAAATCATCTATCGAGGTCGATATTTCTGTCGTAAAATAAACAAATTATTTTTATTTCACTTAGCGACAAATGTAGTTTATTCGATAATGTATGCACAAAGTCGAACATATCACTAAATTGTCGCATTATACAACATTTACAAGGTGAAACGTTTCACCCTCATGTTATACACATCTTCAAAGTCATAACCGCATTTTTCTAAAATTTCTAATGCAAATTTACCATCCATATGAATTTATGTGCTAATCATTAAAGATGCAAGTTTCGTATCGTTTTCGTTGCAAGTCGCAATGTTTCTCTACAAACACATTAAGTATTGAACGCACCTAAATTAAACCATAAACAAATTCGACTATGAACGCGCAATTTAACGTGTTTTTGTGTTGTTGTTTTTAAAAGCGGGTTGTGCGTTTAGTTTCATCGCGTCGTTTAATAGCACAATAGTTATATGCTCCAAATTTGTAACTATCTAACAGAGGGCGCCCATGGCCGTGCGGTTTGAGTCGCCTACTTGAAACTCTTAAGCTTGGGTTCAAGTCCCGGTTGAGGTGTTTCCAGCTAACATGCGGTTCGCCGGTGGTTCTACCCAGATGTGTGTCTGGGGTCTTGCTCTGCCAATAATTAGATGGACGTCGGCAACATGATCATGATTGTGTCGGTGCGTTGGAACAGAAAAAAAAAAAAAAACTATCTAAGTTTCTTTTAGTTTGTCTAAGATGAGGACCAATCAACGCAGTAAGTGTATGTTCGACTGGCGAAAATAATATATGTTGAAACATAACGATCTATCATGAAAAAACTACTACATCTAAGTTATAACGTCGAAAATATTGTAATAGCTGTTTATTTAACTTGAAAATAATTTTAATTCAAAGTGAAGTGATTGTGTACACAATATGTTCGGGAAAAAAAGATAAAGAAAGGAACAAAAGAAAATGACGGACAATTCTACGGCGAGGACGACAACGACTGCGACGACAGTAACACCATTAGAAGACGACAGCATTGCTAAAATATAAAGTAGTAGGGCAGACAAAATAAATGCCGCACATAAACATATATTTACTGAATGGATAATCTACCCAGGTCACCAAATTTACCTAATGTCAAAGCCGATTACTGAAGAGAGACACGAAATAAATGTCAATAAAACCTCGAGCAATAATAGTTCTTTGTTTGTGTCGCCAACATTTATTTCAATGTTTTAGAGCGTCCCACAATCATTGAATTGAAGCCGTCGGTTTCGACATTGCGCGCCCTCTTGCTTGACTAAACACAGCCGATTAGGAACACGGGTTTTAGCGTCGATGTTTGTTAACGTATAAATAATTCACCTATTCTGGACTATTGATCAATAGAAATGTCGTAATTATTCAAATATACTCCTGCTGCTATCAGCTAGAATGAAAATAGGAGAATCGCCATCACACGTAAGGGAAACTATGGCAACGAGGGAGGGGGAGAGGTGTGGGTCAATGAAAGCTCAAACACGGAATACTGCTCTTTTTTTTCTCGTGCGTGCTCTGACATGAGTATAGAATTATTCTCTGCTATGTTTTTTCGCATCTTTCTCAATGATATATGTTCGAGTCCCGGTCGAGGTGAGAACATTCGTGTGGGTAGGTTTTCCAGCTAACCTGCGGTGCGCCGGTGGTTCTACCCAGGCATAAGTCAGGGTTGTTCCTCCACCAATAATTAACTGGCGGTCAGCAATATGACCATGGAAAAAATAAAATATAGAAACACTTTAGCCAGATTTCGATTGCCATCCCATAAATTAAATATTGAAGTTGGAAGATTTAATAGTTTCCCCAGAAACGAACGCAAATGTAGGCTTTGCAATGTGAATGATATAGAAGATGAATTTCATTTTAAATTAAATGTCCCATGTATGCAGCCTTTAGAAGACAGTATATTTCTAAATAATTTTACACCAATACAAATATGTTTAAATATGCTCTTATGCAAAGTGAAAGTATACTGGTTCTTAAAAATATTGCAGTGTTTTGTGATAAATCTTTTAATTTAAGAGACACTCTATTGCAATTTTGTAAATATACATTGTCAAGTAAAATTTCCAAAGGTGTCTGTAACTGTTAAATATTACTTAGTATGTCATATTATTAATCGTGATTGTCCTTTTACTCACTGAGTTCACTCGTCACATTTAATGTCATGCTTTGCTTTTGTTTTATATGTGACGATGAACTTGTTATGCTTAAGTCAAAATAAATGTATCGTTCGTTTGTTCATAATTGTGTTGGAGCGATGTAACAAAAACAAAAACAAACAATATTTTTTGCTTTTAGCCGATCAAGTGATACTACAAACGAGTGTACGTGATATTTGCAATATTTGTAACACTCACGTTGTCTTTAAGACATGTACGAGGGTATACCCAATATATTAAAATGCTCAGTGTCTTTGTTATTGTATTTATCAATGAACTTTTGGATCTACCCTCGTAAGTGTGCACGAATGTAAATTTATTCTGTTTTCATTCATGTTACGATAAACTAAAGACAGTTTAACCTAGACGCGTCGTCTTGTTCATCAAGGATTAAATATCTCAGTAAGATTATATGCAATAGCAAATGATGGCTTAAGATATTTCCTGTAGATGCCAAAGAAAGACAGCTTGTGATCGAATTGTTGATATACTGACATGTTCTTTAAAAATAATGGCAATAAGTTCATAGACAAAGCAAACACGATCTAAATTTCACCTCCTGGCGCACATACGTACATGTGTAAATGTATGTGTTGTTCCTCTAACATCAACAGGTACATGTTTCTCGGTATAATGACGATTCTTGTGTCCGTCAAAACCAAAGAACGGCATATATACCACTGCAGCTGCAGATGCGATATGTTTCTGTCAAACGGAGTTACGCACAAGTATTAATTTCTTTCTATACATAAATATTTCTATCACACTGGTGTCCTCCTCTTTGCTTCTTAACTGATAGTTGGTTCTGAAAGAATTTCAACACGGTTTTAATATGAAGTTTGTGAATAAACTTAAGGACAACAGAAACTAATCAATTAATATCATAAAATGATTAAATAAAACTACAAAAACACACAAATAGTGCCATTGTACATGTTTGGTCGTAATAAAAACACAAGGTTTTTGGTTTGGTTCTTTTTTTGTCTTTATTTGTGTGTTGTTGTTTTCTTGTTGTTTTCGTTTGTTGTTGTTTATTGCTTGTTTGTTTGTTGTCTTTGTGGTGTTGTTGCTTTGTTTGTTTTCTTTTGCAAGAGAGTCTGTTTTAACATATTTGTTTTGATAATGAAGGAAATAAACATCCCTGTTTGCTTTAATCCCCACGATTGGCTTTCTTGTTTTTTTTAAAACAATGAACAATGATCCTGTAAATATTTGCTACACACGAAATGTCAAGGACTTACTTACATATTGGTACCTACTTTATTGAATAAAAAAGCCATCTGGCCGATCAGTACAAAGTTATATAATTGACAATAATATATAACATCGGTTCAATGGCGATACATCTATACAGTTATAAACACGTATTTTTAACTCTGAGATGGCAGTGAAAGAAAAGATACCTAACATAAATAAATGATTACATGAACAAAAGTTAAGAGGATTAATTTACAGTAAAATAATATCATCTTACTTTTTCATAGAGTATTCATATTTATGTATGTATGTACATTGACGGTTTTATCTTTTAACATAAAAGTATACAATAACACATATAGTTAAAAACTTGCACTATCCGGAACTTGAATTGTCCGAAAGTATAAACACATTTAGGCGATTTTTGACACTAAAATTTGACGAAGATTTTGGTACCCTAATTAAACATTTCATGTGAAACATTTAAAATGGCATGTTTTGTACTGTAAGTGACCAAACCAGAAATAATGGGGCAATATTTTCTTTGATTTAGTGAGGCACTTTTGATATTCTGAGTCATAAGTTGGCATTCCAAAAGCAGTTATGTTTTAGTATTAAATATCTTTTCGAGCTGTACTTTGAAGTAGATTTACTATATAAGTAATACTGTTTTATAAACATATGTGCTCATATTAATAGGCAAACAACCAATAATATCATATTTCAGCCAACTTCTCCTAAGCGGTCAATTTTAGACTTTCCCTTGGGTGGCTGCTTAATACAAGTTTGATTGTATTTATACTTCACTGGTAGTATTTCAGTGACATTGATCGTCACATAACGATTTAGACATACAATGAAATTTTTTCACATTTGTTCCACGTTTTGGAATTTTATCATGTTCGCACTGTCCCAATAAGATTTGGGAATGTTCAAAAAGTGGTTTTCGTCTTCAAGCTTATTACAATTTTCCTCTCACGAGTTGAGACTATGTTGGGTTTATTGGGATTATCCCATCTTGTTGTTTCCAAAAATAAACTGGGCAAAGGTAATCTAGACCTTGTAAGAGCAATCCTGGATTTTCTTACATAAATACTACTAAGATATTGTTTATAACCAAAAGTTTGCAATGTTTTTAACATGGGGGCCTTGATGATTCGGAACACCTCGGCCATTTCCCTAAATGGGACTACTTTTGTGACAAACGTCAAAACAAAGGTGGCAGCTCGAAAGACAGCTCACTACAGTACGAAGCCTGTAAAACTTCAACTTGTTGCGGCTTCAAATTTTATCATCCAATTTTAACTTACCTAGCGCTGTAGATACGCAGCTGTCAAAAAAAGGCATTGTTTATGTTTTGTGCGAACTACATTTTAGGCATATTCTTCTTCCGACTTCCGGCGAACAAAACGATCATGATTTCAGTAAGCGTCACTGCACCAGATACATCCGAGGGATGAGTGTCCCGAGGACGGAATTACCCGAGTAGTTCCGACTGAAAACTGAAAATCGGCCAAAGCTGGTATTATCTCGTGGTAGCAATATTTACAAATATTATAGGAAGTATTACTAATAATTTGTACGATTTGTTATTCTATGAAAAGAATAATGACAAATACTTAGTCAATAAATATTAATAAGTTTATATAATGGTATACAATGTATATGCATAGAATACGTAGACTCCATGCCGCGTGTGTTATTTTTGACATAAATGTATATTTTTACACAGAAGAATTTATTCATATTTGAAAATACGTGTTTAATATTTCTATCTACTAATTCTTGTGGCTACATAAACATTATCTTAAAAAGATAATACATATTTATTAGTATTTTCTGAACGAAATCTAGTAATCTAGAAAACATCTGTAGACTGTAATCATGCATATAAAATCCTAAATTGTACTTTTATAAACTGTAAATAGGAAATTAGTGGGTATGTTTGTTTTTTGTGTTTATGTTTCCACCAACAGTATTTCAGTTATCTGGAGACGGTGTCCACTTGAAGCAGATATAGTGCTGCCTTCACTGTGTGTAACATGCTGTGAACACATGGTAGGAAACCACATCCGGTCACAGTATCATGACACATGGCTTGGGCGTAAGCTAGGAAGCTAAACCACTATATAGTATATATATATATATATACATATATTCCTGTTACAGTAATGTACAGTATATGTGTGTATATATACACACACACACACACACATATATATATATATATATATGTGTGTGTATATGTATATATCCACACATATATTGTACATTACTGTAACAGGAATCGTTTTTATTCTTATCACAATCTTACAAAATAATTGGTCTGTTGTTTTTTTTTAAGAAATGGAACACATCAGTCAGCTGGAAATAGTATCAGAGAATCAAATCTGTTTGAGTGCTTTGAATACACATTTTTAAAGTGCACAAAAATTACATACATGTCAATGTACAATACGGAATCATATATTGAGCAATAAACGTGATGATTCTGAATTGATTTAAATTGCGGTAACGTGGCTTTGTGAACGATGATACACAATTAGTTTCCCGAACGAGAGTATGCGCCTTATTTGAATATTTAAAATGACAGAATAATAAGACGTAAACTATTGACTTCTAACATTTTATATTTCTTTGTCTGCAGATGTTGCCTAAACAATGTATATGACACGTGTCATATCATTTAAGTGTCAATTTAATTGTCATGTGAGTATCTCGTGCATTACATCTACATGTTAATGCATAAATATCACGTTGTATAAATAACGAACATCGTTCCAACCTGCGATATGTTAAACACCGAGAGAATCTGAAATGCGCCGCTGTATACATGAACAGAGACGCGTGTATTTGTATACATCCTGTATCAATTTCTCGAGCTCGGCTCATGCACATAAAAAAACCGGAACTAAATCCATAAAATTATGTGCATGTGATGATTTTGTTTCATTTCCTGTTTTGACTAGTCCTATTTTCAGGGGTGTGGGGCGGGAGCAAAAAACGCTAGATTGTACTATAGCATAACAAAGGGAAAAAAAATCTTAATAAATACTGAATCTTTGTACAAACATTTACATGAAATCGACTGTAGCATTGAAATGCCATACATCGTAGTTTTATTGTAAAATTTCACAGATATAATGGATACAATTAATATATGGCTCTTTTTCAGATAACTGGAAACAATAACGGCCATTACATTTGTGTGCTTTGTTTCGAATCTGGCTGAATAAATTATATTATTAAGATATTTTTATTTCAAATTCACAGAAAAGATATTATTGAAAAAAAGTACATTGCGTTGTGTTGCTTGTCATGACTTGATCATTAATATTTTTTTGTCAAAAATGTCAAAACTTTAAAGTTGACATTCTTTACCAAAAAAAAATATTTAGTCAAAGAACGCATGATAATATCAAATATATTTTAATTATAATTTATATTTGTATTAAATATGAAATAAATAAACCAAATCATTTAGTTTATGCAACCAGATTTGAAATTAGGCAAAAAGGTGTAATGGTCCTTATTTTTTCCATTTACCTGAAAAAAGGCTATATACTAACAATCTTTGTTCGCCGACATAAAGCTATGGTATCATTGGGCTTACTATATCATGTATGAAAACTTGTAACATTTGGATATTGGGTGACAATAAATTAATGTCCTGTAGACTTCTTATATGAAAAGTATGTGATAACTGAAAAACATGTAGGGCGTTCTTTTTAGGCCTGACTTATGATTTTACTCATGTATTTTCTGTTCAGGTACACATATATGTATGAGAAATGTGTTACTTCATTCGGAAGTTGGATACGTAGTTGCAGAAATATGAATCTTGGTATGGTCTGTCCACGAAATGTTTGTGTTTATTATCGTAACATGTTAATAATTGCATATTACATGTATGATGTATCTTTTTGAGCATATATATTAAAGTAAATAGTACGCCAAATTATGTATTATGATATTATGTATTTGACGTTATGACGTCATTACGTCATCATAACATTCTTGTCATAACCTGATGAAGACCTATGGCCGAAACATTGTTTTAAATAAATAATTATGTTCTGAAGTTTGACTTCTTTTGAAATATTACAAAGTGTTTATTATAGTGTATTTCGTCTATAGTTTGGTTTTAAAGTTTAACAATGTCGGTCATCGCATAATCCATCGTAGGAGGAAAATAGGCGATCCACTAAATTCTAATTAATTCTATATCGGTCCGTTTTGGGTCTCGAACGCACAACATAATGGGTCCGGATGGATTGTACCTCAACGCCTTAAGCCACTCGAGAACAATGTATGAGGTCTCAATAAATGTACAACGACAATCTGTGATGTTTATTGCTTTTTACGTGCAAAACAGCAATAAATGTCACCCGTTCTGACTCTTATTACAATTACTAGGTACATGGTCAAAGTACTTTATTACCTACCAAAGTGTAAGATGTGCATTGTGTGTATTAAAATCCCACGATGTGATCGTAATTTAGGAGATTAAATTGCATATTTGTTTAACAATGACTATACTCCAATGCCTTATTACAGCAAATGTGAAAATATACATACTGATTGTCTGCATGCTTAGCATTACATTTCTCAAGTAAATAATTTTATTTATATATTTCAACTTGTATGTATGTATTTCTTGTATCTTCTTAAATGGAGGAATAAAGATATATATACTGATTATTCCAGTAATATAGTGTATTCGGTACAAAATTGTTAAAAACAGGAAGTAGATGGCACAACGGGTTGGCTAAAACAACAGCGATTGACCCTCATTTTGCGCGATTTTTTTATTTCAATAAATTGATAAGAAAGAGAACGGATATAAGATATCCAAGGCGCCATAGAGAGCATGCGCTGCAAACAAAAAGATGGATATCCTGCGGACTAAACACTCTAGTTATACTGTCGATTCATTACATAAATATTTTGGATTAACGAACCGTAACTCTGATAAGGACTAGATTTTTGCTACTTTGTTTTTTTATGATTCCTTGTTGTCCTCTACATCTGTAATTACAAGCTGCATTGCTTACATCGGGATACTCGGTTTCTGGTGTTAAATAATACCTCACCAAACGGCAACAAATTCCTATTAATGCTTGCTACTTTTTATAATCGCAAGCTATAATTTCATGATTTATTCAAGCTAAACTGTTAAAAACTAAAAATTTGGCTCTTTTCTCTGAAAAAGGCCCCACAGAACAACTGCGACATCGTGTTAGTGGATGATACTCGTCCCCATAAAAATTCATTCCATAAGAGGCGCCAACAAACGCTCCTAATAACCCGTCATAATAATAACAAAGGTTATTTTCAAAACAGTAGGCACAGCCGCAATATATAAAAATATGAAAGATGAAAATACAAAGAGTTCGTGGCAAAATCTGCTGTATGATGGACTGATATACAAGATGTCCCCGGGTTTTAATCCTACAAAGCATTTTCTTTGCGTTTTGTTTCATTTTTATTGATGTTCCTTCTTTCTTTCACTGGCTAGCATCTTAAACTTTCTTGAAATGGGAAACTAATTATAGTCCTTTTTAAACCAAGCATCATTTTAAACTGCGCAATCGGTAGGGCGTCGGCTCCAGGTACGGGAGGCCCCGGTTCGATCCCGGGCCGCGACATACCAAAATCGTTAAAAATGGTAGTGGTATAGCTCCCTTGCTGGTTGGTCCAGTGTCAGGGTAATGTGACTGGGTGTGGTATGCCAGGTGTTCATGGCATGCTATACACAGTGAAGGCAACACTATATCTGCTTCAAGTGGAAACCGATTCCAGATAACTGAAATACTGTTGGTGGGACAATAAACACAATAAACAATCAAACAAACAGTTTAAACTGCTGTTTTTAAAGATGGTATAAGGAACTTATATGCATATAATTAAATTACATACATGTAGTAGGTTTTCAGTTTTGTTTATGTTTTTAAGGATACACAGATCTAGTATTAATACCGCATAGAAATATGTGTTCTTAAATTAAAAGGCACCTGACAAGAATGCACCTTAACTTTAAACACAGTATGCGTACTTGCATGTTGGAACAAATTGATATTTTAACAAAAAGGAAAGAAAATTTGAACGCTGAAAATAAAAGTAAACATATTTTAACAAGTTTATTTGAAATGTTGTACTATGACACAGAAAATAAACATAATCTTAACGCAACCTCAAATGATATCAACGGATGAATACATCGAATATAATAGTAGTGTTTACATTATTTATATCACTGTTGCGTTGCGACATAGTTCATTTAATACACATACCACAGAGAACTTATTTACAGAGAACGACAGTTATATTAATTTTTCAGATGGCGGGTCATAATAATTTTAATTCGAATGCATTTTAACCCGAACGATGACATCGTACAATCACGGTGTGTTTGTTCTTAAACGGGATTGATCATATAAGCATAGGAACATGTTACGGTATGAATCGTGTTAACAAACTAATAGGTGTAAACAAAATTGTTTTATAAATAATTATGACAAAAGCGCATTTGAACCCATCGGATTAAAATATGAGCCGACATACAGATACATGTAATTAATCACGTTTACGTCATTCAGTCTACTTGAAACGTGACAATTATACGGAAAAAAATATACAACCTACAATGTAAATAGCTTCTACAGCAAGAAGGAAATTATATTAAAATCCGGTACATACATCAACAAATCATTCTGACTATTTTCTATTCTACAACGTAAATTTATGTTACGAAATGTACATTTGCACTGAATCCTGAGGGACAAAATATTAAGTAAACAATGACAGTGTTGTGTACAGAGACATAATAAGACGTCACAGTTTGTTGTTGACAAAAGGAAAGCTGTATGTTATTGGTGTAATTGAAAAACAACGCAGCGATCAATCATGATAGCGACGTCCAGCCATTTTGACAGAGGAAAACGCCAAAAACAAATGTCCGGGTTGAACCAACGGCGAGGAAGACCTTCCCATATTAAGTCCTTCGCCCCAAACCGGACTCGAACCCACGCGGTGGGAGGGTAAGCAGTCAGGGGAGTTACAAGTCGGCGATTCTACCAGTACGCCACGAGCGCCCCCCTACGAAAGGAAAGATAACGTCCAAGAAATATAGATCTTTTAATAAAATAGGCGGCTTTTGGCTTTAAACTTTTAAGTGTAATGCGTGTAAATCTACCAAGAAGAAGTCGGTATTCTATGGGAGATAAGATTGTACGAACCAAGACACCTAAACATTAGATATTGTCTGATAATTATACTTGTTTACAGTGTTGAAATGCCGCTACCTTACTCTGATTGCATGTTTTTACTTTTGTAAAACCCAAATTCTTTAAGATTGTTTATATATGTTGATCGTATTGTTTACAAAGATTTTAAAAGATTCATTTAAAGGGTGGTAACTATCTTTGTGAAGTACATTTGCTTTCTTAACACGCAAAAGCAAATATAAACACGTCCAGCTACTACAGAATATGTTCCTTATAACCCAATAAGGTCTCTATCTAGCTAGATCATTTTAAGGTTTACAGGCTAGACTTAAATTTTATAGTGGTACCATAGAGTCTCAAGGAAGTTATGAGGAGTTCAGAAAAATACGATTAATGTTCCGTACTTTCTAAAAACGTAGCATGCAGTTAGAGCGGCACGGCACAATTTTCGACACGGAGCGTGAAAATGTCTTTTTTTATTGGGCATTGTCGCCTGCGACAACGTTCAGAGTTATGAGAAAGCTGAATTACGGAAGCACGCATGACCTAGCATGACCTTGACTATCCGCGGCCAGTCTGTGTGTCTGGGACAAAGTGATGCGTGCGCAGAAGAACAAAGGTAAGTCGAAGGGTAAGGGTAAGTCGAAGGGTAAGTCGATGGGTAAGTCGAAGGGTAAGGGTAAGTCGAAGGGTAAGGGTAAGTCGAAGGTTAAGTCGAAGGGTAAGTCGAAGGGTAAGGGTAAGTCGAAGGGTAAGTCGAAGGGTTAGTCGAAGGGTAAGGGTAAGTCGAAGCGTAAGTCGAAGGGTAAGTCGAAGGGTAATGGTAAGTCGAAGGGTAAGTCGAAGAAGACCATGACGTTAATTGGGTCCAGAAATGCTTCAAGTGTAATCATTATTTGTAATCTGATTAAACGAGATATTCAAGAAATGCTATTTCAAAACAGTATATATTAGAACGAGTGTTCCACTAACTATGCATTATATACTAGGCCGAGATATTTGCTTCGCGGGACCTTTTTTCCTTCTGCGGCTCTTAACCAGGTTTGCAATCGGAATTTAGATTCAGATCACTGGTGTGTGGTGTCAGACGGTATTACATATATTTAAAACTTGCTTGCTTTCCATTGCTCTGTGCAACCGATTTACCGCGTAAACGTACATCTCCCAAACAACGCTTTTAAGCGCTTTGTCTAAGGCGTGGGTATCTTTCTCAGATGAGTCTATTGACGCGATGGGGATTTTCTTCCAATGTGGGTCGCATTGATGCTTCAAATGTTAACATTAATTTGTAATCTCTTTAAACTAGAGGCTCAAGTAATATTATTTCCATAAATGTTATTAGAACGAGTGCCCCACTGACTACATGTATGCATGATAATCTAGGCGTGATATTTGCGATATGTTGGGCCTCACTGCTCTAAACCAGGTTTACACTCGCGATTTAGATCCAGATCATAGGGTTGTGGTGTTACAATGCATAATCTATACTTATAAGATGTTATTTTTCAGTTCAGGACTTGTCAGCTTTACCATGGTTTTAAGCGCTTTGATTAATAGTCTTTTATTGTTTTGAATAATTTCTACCAAAGCGACTAAGTGACAATTATCTGGAAGGATTGCCTAGGCGCCAAATGTCAACGACTTCTATGCATACTAGTTTTCTCCCTGACAAGGACTTTAATAACACACCCGGTATACGGCCAGGGACTTTAGTCGGTCTTTCTCATAGCTCTCACGCTTCATCTACATACTGTGTGTATTTTTAACCTTAAACAATTGACGTTATTAAAAGCAATCGACAAGCCTTATTATGTTTTATGGTCGCAAAATTATACAAATCCCCGTAATAATCACTCCCGGACGAAAACTTCCCATCAATTTAGACAAGAGTAAGGCGCCAGCACAATGTCACTTTTCTAAGACGGACAAATTCACAGGTTACATCTTAATTAAATAATATTGTATTTGTATTGTTTCATGTAGTTATGTGATAGTGTTGATATGTATACTGTCGCTCACTGTATTACTGTAATAGTGTTACATCGCTACCTTACTCTATATATTTTGTCGCGTTGTACACAAATTTGTACTGTTTCATGAATGTTCTTAATGTGCTCTTTTGCTAATCTCTTGTTCACGTGCAAATGTATCCTTGTAGTTTGCTAAAACATGTATATGTTAATTGCAATAAACTGGTATGGTATGGTATATCTTAATTAAATATGTTATAGCGATAAGGAAATATGACAAAGTCCTATGAGCATTCCAGCATAAAGCAAAATTTAAAAAGACACAGGGCAAATATATTCACATGCAAACCAAATGCAAAAGTAAAAATAAACCTTGATGAGTCATTTAACAGAAAGAGCAAACTCAACGGTTACCGCATTGGAACGGTCAGTCGGCAACAGGGACCGTCTATGGTGCTTAAACGGATTTTACAGAGCTCTAACCTCGCACTTAGCAAAGCATGCATTTGCATGTGAATTTGTAACCTGTCTTGTTTGTACGATGTTAATTCAGTAGATACATAATGGAGATCAATTTGCATATTACCAAGTGTGTTTATTCATATCAATGTTTTTGTATCATTTCATTCGGCGGTCTGAAGATAAAAAACTGAGAAATTTCTGTGAGTTTAATTAAGTTGGATGCGAAAGGATAACAGACAAATTTGTGAAACGTGGATCTTTGTTGGCTAATAAAACGATTCTTTATGACGCGCTTTAAGCTATTTAAAAGCCCGGACAACATCTTGGTTCTATCAAACTATCTATACAAAACACAATATTTAAATGAAATTTGCGGGGAAATGTGTAAAGTTAATTAATGTTTATATCCCGAAAAACACAATTAACTTCTTTCTCTATACTACTGAATGAAGTTTAATTAAATAAAATGTAAATATATAGATATCTAACAAAGCAACGATATTTAAGATTATTTACACAAAATAAAACAGTGAGTTTTCGGCCCCCGCGAAAATTATTATTATCCGCTCTGGTATAAATAACTGCTGAGCGTTTGTTTGTATATGCAAGAAAAATACTGGGTGAATGTTCCATACATGTGAACTTTTTCTGAGGCCAAAGTGGAAGATTTTCACTTGCAAAGTTTGAGATTTGATATTTCATATAAACACAGAAGGAAGTTATCTGTTTCCAAGTAGGGAGATTTCTGAAAATGTTTAAAACGCCCCTCGTTTTCAATTAATTTTGAACCTTTAAAGCGGTAGTCTCCCTCCAAAAGTGGTAGAGTTTACATGCATGATGTTCGCCCGTCTCAAAAAAAGGACGTGAGCTTTATCATGCCAGTGCAAACATGGCGGGTGAGTCTACGTCGCAGTAAGTCTTTGTTGTGGAGAGGTAAAATGTGTATACATGTACTTATACCAGATGTGTTATTTGTGAAACTGCAAGTATAGATTGGTAAAGCCCCGTCGTCGATGATCCCTGTTTAAACACGGTGCATAACAGCCAGTAAACTGGGATAATCCGGAACTTTTTCGTTTATAACAAAATGGTCCCTACAGGGTATCCCAATGACAGCAGCTAACGTTACGACATTTCCTGTTGTGCGCGATGTCAAACCGATTTAAACTAGTTGTCGATGGACTTTATAAAATCTGATGATATTCATTTCTAGACACGCTTGTATTTAAATTTATTAGATTTCCTTACTGTTTTCAATGATCATCAACCCAAACATCCGATATTTTATGAACTTGGCGAACCAACCACTGTGCCCAAAATAGGACGCAGACTGATGATGTTCTTAATGTATTTGAAAAAGGGTGTTGAATATTTATTAATAGTTTAATTCAAGCTTTACATCAATGAAATACTTTTTTTTATTTATTGATCTATGAATTTATCATATCAACTTACTGACACTCAAAACAACACAGACTCAATTGCTTCAAACTAGACTCTGAGAGTTTTAATGATAATTGGAGATGTAACTTACTTCGCCGTAGCTTCTCTGTCCTTTACTGTCGTGTGTCCGGAATCATCATCAGGACGCTGCCGTGTTCAACCGGGTCAATCGGTAATCAACCGGGAGTTAACCGGAGACGTATCGGCATCTACCGACTTAAACCGGCCCGAAACATGCCTTTCCCTGTCTCTACAGACACAAAACTGGAGCCATAATTTGCATACCGTTGCTATACAGACAGCTGGGGCTCATCGCAAGTCCGTAACATACCGGATTACTGCGGTTTGTCAGGGTATGGCCAAGAACCCGGCCCGGAAAGCACCGGCGTTGTCCCAGAATAGTCCGGATCAATCCGGCTATCCGCAACTGTCTCGGTGTCTTCCAGTGAATCCCGGATGTGTTGAACATTTAAAGCAACGCTGGTCATCTTGTCGACTCAAGTCGGATAACCACGGTCCATTCTCTTTCATCCTGGATCCTCACGGACGTTCACGGTGCCCCACAGTTGTATTTCAGATCGGACAATGTTTCTCCAACTTCACTAAACCGAGACGTTGCTACTCCCAGTGAGACTGTAGTTTTAATGTATTAAGAAGATGCCTGTAATATTTTCGTCCACGTATCTTTGGGCATACATAAACATTGTATTTATGAGATTATGCAGAGATTATGTTTATTCCGGACAGAAACAAGTAATAAAATTGTTGATTGTGAGCATGCCTATAAAAGTCGTTTAGAGACTTTTTACGATTGTAAGCTCGAATAAATTGGGGGTTTAGATAATCTTAACCAATTTACTGTAACATCAATCGCACTAAAGTCAGATTTTACAAAATGTAAGATCTGATGAAGGCAAATACCGTCCATAAACAAAAATGGTATTCACCGATTACCATTTTTATAACAGCCAATCAGAGAGCGTAATACATAACGCTTTCAATAAGAGTCGCAAAATGGCCGCAAAATGGCCGCTATCGATGATGCAGTAGAAAAGTCACTTATTTTAAGATTGTTCTGCAACTGCGTGTTAGTTAACTTTCGACCTGAAGATGTTTCTGAAGTTGAAACAAATGGGATACAACGCACCTGTGTTCAGTGACATAAGTCTTGCTCGGAGTGTCCATGTTAACATTTCTTTGTAAATGGGCACAACCATTAAAATGACACGTTCGGAACGCTTCGGATCATCATTTACTTGTGCGATTTTGTAGGCGACAATCTGATTGGTTGGGAAGGTTTTATTGACTCGTCGTCAGATCCTGATAGCGGAGCAGTTTTCAGGATATGATTTTAATCAGATTTCTGTAATCGAAATTTGTTTGACTAAATTTTCTGATCACGCCCGAAGAATGCAAATTCTGGTGGTAGATTATGACTATGTTGGCCAGCAAAACGAAGACTCATTGAATATAAATGGAACTCACAATTTTAAAATAAACACACCTTTCTTTACAAATACACCCATCTTTACGCCCGGATTATCTTTGTGGAAAGTGATACGATTATTCGAAATTTATTTCAAAATGTGCAATGTACCGTGGTTAACGGCTATTGATACACGTTTAACACACCACGTGTGACTGAATGTCTTGTTTGAATGTTGGACATTGACTGTAAACAAGATACAATTACATTAGACGTAAACAGTTGGATTGTTTATATTGTACATGTCCCTTCTGCAGATTTTAAAATGTTGTTTCAAAGTAGCTTACATCTTAAACCGAGGTGCTAGTATCGTGTAAGTTATACCAGGGACGTATCCAGACAATGTTGGTGATGACTTGGAGGGGGGGGGGGTTATGAATCAAGATTCATCCAACTTTATCGCAGTAAATGTTAGATATATATACACAGTATAGGACCCTAACGTCGACCAAAGCAGTCAACAGACAAAATTTACTTTAAAAGCTTAGTATGATTAAGCTTAAATGTATGCGTTTTCACAACTCTACTCTTTTACCTGATTTGTGGGGGGTAGGGGATGCACCCCCCTCCCCCCCTTCACCACACCGGATCCATCCCTGATCTATACCTATTTGCATAAATAACAAGGTATATTAATGATATGTATCATTACATCTTGCGAGATAATATACATTATTTACACCGAGGGTGTCCGATCGTGGCAATGTGTAATTTTCTTTTCAGACATAGACACCCGTGTCTATGTCCCCCGTGACCTCTGACCTGCGAGCTTTATGGATGTCTTCAGACGGTCAGTAAAATCGTCTAGACAGGGATAAACTTGAGCAAAATGTTAGTTTGTTTTTGAGATACACCGCAGCGACCAATTATCTTCATTATAGCAACATCCAGCTGTTTTGGTGGAGGAAATCCCCTGGGTAGAACCACCGGCGCACCGCAAGTCAGCCGGAAGACCTTCTCACATTAAGTCCTTCGCCGCGAACGGGACTCGAACCCACGTGGCGAGAGGTTAAGCAGTCAGAGGAGCTACAAATAGGCGACTCAACCACTACGCCACGGGCGCCCCAGCACAATGTTACGCATGGAAGGACTCTTAGAGTAATTAAGTTTATTGTTAAAAGGTATACGAGGAATTGAAAGCATTGTTAAACACTGTTTGTCACACAAAAGTAT
The DNA here is from genome assembly GCA_007844125.1 of Sinonovacula constricta. NCBI lineage: Eukaryota > Metazoa > Mollusca > Bivalvia > Cardiida > Solecurtidae > Sinonovacula > Sinonovacula constricta. The sequence goes on along the minus strand of CM017564.1, from coordinate 29,209,708 downwards.
ATACCACACATGTGACATATACGTGCGAATGCATCACACACAAATGATGATTATTATCACGTCTGTGACAGATGCGTGTTGTTCTGCAAGCCCTTCTGTTAGACAATTGTGTATGTCACAAAATGAAATTAGTCGATATGACGATGGATGCAATTCCGACAAATACTCCAATGTAACACATTTGATATGACAATCCGTTCCAATTACAGAAATGTGATTTTACCTGACTCGAAGAAGTCTTCCATAATCATAATAAGAAAATCCATTCTGTTCCGACATCTGTTAGTTGACAAGTGTTGATTTGAAGGTCAGCGTAAAAGGGAGATAACGCATATTACATCGTTTGGAGTTATTGCCAATTTTTATTTTTCCTAGCAAATTATTGTCTGGACAACTTTTTTATATTTTTCTTCGGTCTTTCTTCATACTTGCATTTGTGATTGATTTAAATATGTAGCTTAGCGTGAAGAGGCGACACTCTCGATTGCATTTTTCTGCAGTTATTGCCCTTCCTTAGCATTTTGCCTATGGGCAGATAACTCTCCTTTATTTCAGATTTTCTGAACAGATAAATGACGGTTGTAACGTTTTCCGCCTGTGATGCCTTTACTGGCAGTACAGACAACGCTTAGAACTTTAAATTATTAAATCAACATTGCAATTAGGTCTATTTCAACCATTGTTCATTTGTTAAAATCGGTCGGTATACCTGGTGTTTTTATTTTTCGGAAAACATGGCATGATGAATGGGGCAGTCAATGAATGCGTCCGTTTGTTCGTGATCCTGGTCGTCCTTTACATGCATGTGTCTGTGTCTCCGCATTAACATTGAATTTACTTCGCCAACCGTCACCAATTAACATCTCTCTCTCTCTCTCTCTCTCTCTCTCTCTCTCTTTCTCTCTCTCTCTCTCTCTCTCCTACAGAAGACAGGGATGGATCCAGGGGCAGGGGGGGGGGGGGGAGGGATGCACCCACCCCACCCATACACCCACAAACTTAAAGGGTAGTGTTGTGGAAAAATACATACATGTAAAAATACTAAGTTGAAGTAAAATTTGTCTGTTGACTGCTTAGGTCGAAGTTAGGTCCCTTACTGTGTAGATATATCTAGTATTTACTGCGATAAAGTTGAATGGATCTTGATTCATACCCCGCACCCCATCCCTACCACCCCCAAAATTTTCTCGATTCGTCTATACCCACAGAATGTCATTTCTTTCATAATTTCCTACTTTGTGCTTTTATTTCTCTGAACGAAGACTGGTGTATCCTTTGCAGTTCTTAAACCAAACATGTAAACTTACAGATATCTCAATGTTTGCTTGCTCTATAATCACACTCTTGAGGGCTTGCCGCACTTTTGTGACAGCTTTTATTATTTACAATCTTCGTCTTCATTAAATAGCCGTAACAAATAATAAATAATCGGTTTATTTAAACACAAATTAAAGCGGTACTCGATACACACGAGCAATGCTCAACTTTGTCCTCACGACGCAAATGGGCTAAATGCTATTGGGATTCTGTTAACGTTACCATTGTTTAGTTTATTTATCCAAATGGTAATTAGTACCCATTCAATTTCAAATTTGTTAGATGCTTTTTGTCGGGTTAAATAAAGATATAAAATTATTTTAAGGGTTGGGAATGATAAGTTTTATTTGATATGAAAAAAGTGTGAATTTTATAAATTATTAAACTAAAAAAAGAATAATAAGGAACTGTGAACATTTAAATCAAGGGCGGATCCAGAAACATTTTGGTGGGTGGGTGTATAAATTAAGATCCATTTATCGTACTAAATGGATATGTATATATATAAATATATATTTGTGTGTGTGCGTGCGTGCGTCCGCGTGCGTGCGTGTATATATATATATACACTTAACTTCCTTAACTTCGACCTAAGCAGTCAACAGACAAAATTTACTTCAAAAACCTTAGTATTTTTAAGCTTACATGTGTGTACGTAACAACTCGACTCTTTTACCTGGTTGGTGGGGGGGGGGGGGGGGGGGTGAATTCCCTATCCTCGCACTCTGGATCAATTCCTGATTTAAATGCATAATATTATGTCAAAAATGGTTATAAGACATTTCACATTGCAAATGCTAGTTCTGGATTAAGATCGTAATACCTTAAAATTATATCATAATGAAAAGTGTCATTAATATCCTGTTACATGTAATTTAGATATAGGCAAACTGTCGGATACCACATTTAATAGGCTCGAACCCCGACCACTGGCGTGAGAGACCGACACATTAGCACCAACATTATTATTTCAGGAGATGTATTTAAAGCGGATTGGCCATTATATGAGGCTAATTGGAGTTTAATTGCGTTTTCGGGTCGAACCTAGACATCACAGTGGATGATACTTTATGACGTTATTCCAGCGATGTTATAATCAGTTTTACAGGCATGAGAAATTTGTGCGACTTAATTAAAGCACCCACTGACTCTCTCAACTCCCATCATAATTTACAAGTATAATTCATGAAAATGTAAATCGGTTACTATGTATTGACTTCCGCCAAAATCTAAATTAGAACACGGACTATGTTTTGACAAGGCTTACTCCGATCTAAGAACAAAAAATCAAAACCTTTTATTTGAAATTGAACAGCAATAACACATGTCACCTTAACTGTATGGATTTGTCGAGTCTGTCGGGCTAAAGTTTTTTTCATATTTGTCATTGAACTTGAACTCAAAAGTATCTGTCGACGTAGTTTTCTTTCTCTGCAGCGAGGCCCAGATAGGCAATACCTGTTTGCAGTGACGAGTGTGGATTTATGCTTCACTGTTCACGCAGATCTATGGCATCGATTAACTGTATTTTGCAGGCCATTTTAAGGTAACAATGACTTTCTTGGTTATGTGAGAAAAAATCTTTGCTTCAAACCGTCGCATTTTACCTTTGAAACAATGCTTCAACAGCTGTATATGTATATAGCATATTCATAAAAGACACGTCGACATGTTTGCCTATAAATGTGTGAATTTATTAGTGGTCTGTGTAATAGTGGTCAGCGAGTGTCCGAAGATGACAACAACAAAAAAACACGCTAAGAATAATTTATTGGACCTTCAAATATCCGTAAGTCATATTTAGAAGTCGCCCTACACTTGTAGCCAGTCAGAAGCTATGAAAACTCAAACTCCTCCGCGATTTATTTCAATAGAACTCCTTTCTATGTTTTTTTGTTTTTACAATGAACAAAATAGATCGATCTATTTTACTAACTGGATTTATTTCCAACTGCGCATGTGCAACAAACCACGCATTCTGGCTTGACTCCTCCCCTTGTGACGACAAGTTTGAACACGTCAAGACGATTGACAGTTTGATTTAAAGTATTATTGGGGGCGGATTACATGTCATTTTTGTAGAACAGGTAGAAGTGAGGTGGGGACTTCTAAGTCGAATAGAATCTATTAAGAAGGTACGCTCGTTTCGGCTTCTATTTTCAACAGAAACATCTTAATAGACTCTATCGTATACATAATGATCGGTCAAACCTGTTCATCACTTTTAACACCGATGCATGCCGTTGACCGATCATGGGCCCGGTGAGCTATTTTCGTTAAGTCGCAAACTGATATAGCTCCAGGGAAAATTAATTCGCTAATTCCCACGGGAGCTTTAGTCTGAGGAAGCTGTATGCGGCGTAACAAAGCAACACATTTTCCATGGATGAGTGATATAATTTTGTATTTTTTAAGTCTGTACTTGTGGTCTGAGGTTATAATGTCTACGTTAAGGACAATCTTACTTTGCAGGGCTAATGAGCTTAAATATAGAAGCCTAACAAGCAGCGGCCTTTGAATGCAGGATAACAGATTTAGACACCTTTCCATAAAAAAAGCTTTAAAGGTGGTATCCTAAAGTTTGGTCCAAAATTTCTTTTATCAAATAAGCAAATAAATCATTGTTACTTGCAAAGGTCCTTCAATTATGGTCATATTGGCGACGTCCAGCTAATTATTGGTGGAGGAAGACCTCAGACTTATGCCTGGGTAGAACCACTGGCACACCACAGGTTAGCTGGAAAACATCCTCACATGAAAGTTCTCACACCGACAGAGACTCAAACCCATGTGGTGAGGGTATGAGGAGTTACAAGTCAGTTACTCAAACCGCTCGGCCAGGGGCGCCTCCTATCTATTTATTGATTGGATATTAGAAAAAGCTTATAAAACTTAAGAAAATAATTGTCTGATGTGCGCCCTCTAATCTAACCATGCAGCTTCTAAGCGAAACATCTAGTTGTTATATAAAAAATGTAATGGGTTATAAATAACAGCAGCCCATTTAGATGAAGGAAATGACCATCAAACTTTCAAAGTTTGGGTGACTTTTGACTGTTATTATAATCAAATCTATAACAAGCCAGTGTTTTTAAAGGTGGTACTCTAGAGTTTGGACAAAAATTTCTCAAAAAACCAAATAAGTCAATGTTACATGAAAAGGACCTTCAAAATGCTGTTTATTGATGTCCTAGATCTGTGTGAACAGTCAAGCATAAATCACCACTCGTCATTGCAAACAGGTATTTCCTATCCGAGCCACGCTGCAGAGATAGCTATTTTTTAAACTTAGAAAGCCACGTGTCCGCGATTATTTCTGTCAATCTAACAATTCAGTTAGTGTACAAAATCGTATTTAATAAGACTAGAGTATGGGTTTGTGCAAAAAAAGTTAAGCCCCAATTTCTCAAAGCAGTGGTTTGGTATTGTTATATTGTTATATGTATATGATATAGGCAAAGTGTCGGTTACCACACTTAGCATTGAAATGCCGTACTCATATTACGGAAAACACCGTGCTTTATTGGTAATCGAGTTATCTGATTACGTTTTATACCAGATAAATATCTATGTTTGCTCGCCGGCGAATGGTTATAATGGGGTTATTTTCCTGTCTGACCTCTTGTGGTGAAGATATTTTTTATGACTGCGTCACTTATTCTACTCCTTTATTTTTTTTAACGATTCGTTAAGGGTGAGGAATGCATATCTTCATCATGAAACATTCGAGAAGCATATGCCATAATTCTTCTTACATTTCGTTTATTAGATTGTTTGTTTGGTTTTTGCAATACATTACAGCGACCAATTATGATCATTATAGCCACGTCCAGCGGTTTGTTGACGGAAGATCCCAGAAAAGTGTCTGGGTAGAACCACAGGCGCACCGCAAGACAGCTGAAGGACCTTCCCACAATAAGTACTTTGCCCGAACGGGACTCGAACCCACGCGGCGAGAGGCTTAGCGACTCTACCACTACGCCAATTGCGCCGCCTCTTACATTTCGACAACGAAATCAAACGCATATTGCTATGCACCCAAAACACACTTGCAACACAAATAAAAACTCAATAATAATGGTAGTCAGTGTTGACGGGTGTTCGTCATTGCTGAGATAAAGAATTAAGACATGCTCGCGTACAGTGCATAGTTGTAGGTGTGGTATTATTATCATGTTGTAAATCGTACCCCATTATACTGTGCCTGTTGACTCGTTATTTTTTTTTCAACGTATCCGCCATTATGATTTAAGTAGCGCCTGCGTACTCACTCGTTATATTTTTGTATCGTATTTGTATTTGCATTTTGTTATTTTACGGCACACCGACATTTGATAGGTCATTTGGCGCCGAATACAGTAAAGTTTAACGGGACTTGAGTATAATCACGTTAAAATTAAAATGCGTGAGTAGAAATATAAAAATATATCAGGTTAAAATAATGGGAATTATAATTGTATTTAAAATTTATATTTGTGTATCGTACCAGCAATAATGGTGTGCATGTGTACTCGTTATATTTATGTATCGTACCCGCCATCATGTTATGCATGTATACTCGTTATACATGCGTATCGCACCCACCTTTATGTTGTACGTGTGTACCTTGTTATATTTATGTATCGTGCCCGCAATTATATTGTGCATGTGTACTCGTTAAATTTATGTATCGTACCCGCCATCATGTTATGCATGTGTACTCGTTATATATATGTACCGTACCCACCTTTATGTTGTACGTGTGTACCTTGTTAAATTTATGTGTCGTACCCGCCATTATATTGTGCATGTGTACTCGTTAAATTTATGTATCGTTCCCGCCATCATGTTATGCATGTGTACTCGTTATATATATGTACCGTACCCACCTTTATGTTGTACGTGTGTACCTTGTTATATTTATGTATCGTACCCGCCATTATATTGTGCATGTGTACTCGTTAAATTTATGTATCGTTCCCGCCATCATGTTATGCATGTGTACTCGTTATATATATGTACCGTACCCACCATTATGTTGTGCATGTGTACTCGTTATATTTATGTATCGTACCCGCCATTATGTTGTGCATGTGTACTCGTTATATTTATGTATCGTACCCTCCATTATGTTGTGCATGTGTACTCGTTATATTTATGTATCGTACCCGCCATTATGTTGTGCATGTGTACTCGTTATATTTATGTATCGTACCCTCCATTATGTTGTGCATGTGTACTCGTTATATTTATGTATCGTACCCGCCATTATGTTGTACATGTGTACTCGTAATATTTATGTATCGTACCCACCATTATGGTGTGCATGTGTACTCGTTATATTTATGTATCGTACCCTCCATTATGTTGTGCATGTGTACTCGTTATATTTATGTATCGTACCCGCCATTATGTTGTGCACGTGTACTCGTTATATTTATTTATCGTACCCGCCATTATGTTGTGCATGTGTACTCGTTATATTTATGTATCGTACCCGCCATTATGTTGTGCATGTGTACTCGTTATATTTATGTATCGTACCCTCCATTATGTTGTGCATGTGTACTCGTTATATTTATGTATCGTACCCGCCATTATGTTGTGCATGTGTACTCGTTATATTTATGTATCGTACCCACCATAATGTTGTACATGTGTACTCGTTATGTTTATGTATCGTACCCACCATTATGTTGTGCATGTGTACTCGCTATATTTATGTATCGTACCAATCATTATGTTGTGCATGTGTACTCGTTATATTTATGTATCCTACCCACCATTATGTTGTGCATGTGTACTCGTTATATTTATGTATCGTACCAATCATTATGTTGTGCATGTGTACTCGTTATATTTATGTATCGTACCCGCCATTATGTTGTGCATGTGTACTCGTTATATTTATGTACCGTGCCCGCCATTATGTTGTGCATGTGTACTCGTTATATTTATGTATCGTACCCGCCATTATGTTGTGCATGTGTACTCATTATATTTATGTATCGTACCCACCACTATGTTGTACATGTGTACTCGTTATATTTATGTATCCTACCCACCATTATATTGTGCATGTGTACTCGTTATATTTATGTATCGTACCCACCATTATGTTGTGCATGTGTACTCGTTATATTTATGTATCGTGCCTGTCATTATGTTGTACATGTGTACTCGTTATATTTATGTATCGTACCCACCATTATGTTGTGCATGTGTACTCGTTATATTTATGTATCGTACCAATCATTATGTTGTGCATGTGTACTCGTTATATTTATGTATCGTACCCGCCATTATGTTGTGCATGTGTACTCGTTATATTTATGTATCGTACCCACCATTATGTTGTGCATGTGTACTCGCTATATTTATGTATCGTACCAATCATTATGTTGTGCATGTGTACTCGTTATATTTATGTATCCTACCCACCATTATGTTGTGCATGTGTACTCGTTATATTTATGTATCGTACCAATCATTATGTTGTGCATGTGTACTCGTTATATTTATGTATCGTACCCGCCATTATGTTGTGCATGTGTACTCGTTATATTTATGTACCGTGCCCGCCATTATGTTGTGCATGTGTACTCGTTATATTTATGTATCGTACCCGCCATTATGTTGTACATGTGTACTCGTTATATTTATGTATCGTACCCGCCATTATGTTGTACATGTGTACTCGTTATATTTATGTATCGTACCCACCATTATGTTGTGCATGTGTACTCGTTATATTTATGTATCGTACCCGTCATTATGTTGTACATGTGTTCTCGTTATATTTATGTATCGTACCCACCATTATGTTGTGCATGTGTACTCGTTATATTTATGTATCGTACCCACCATTATGTTGTGCATGTGTACTCGTTATATTTATGTATCATACCCGCCATTATGTTGTACGTGTGTACTCGTTATATTTATGTATCGTACGCGCCATTATATTGTGCATGCGTACTCGTTATATTTATGTATCGTACCCACCATTATGTTGTGCATGTGTACTCGTTATATTTATGTATCGTACCCGCCATTATGTTGTGCATGTGTACTCGTTATATTTATGTATCGTACCAATCATTATGTTGTGCATGTGTACTCGTTATATTTATGTATCGTACCCGCCATTATGTTGTGCATGTGTACTCGTTATATTTATGTATCGTACCCACCATTATGTTGTGCATGTGTACTCGCTATATTTATGTATCGTACCAATCATTATGTTGTGCATGTGTACTCGTTATATTTATGTATCCTACCCACCATTATGTTGTGCATGTGTACTCGTTATATTTATGTATCGTACCAATCATTATGTTGTGCATGTGTACTCGTTATATTTATGTATCGTACCCGCCATTATGTTGTGCATGTGTACTCGTTATATTTATGTACCGTGCCCGCCATTATGTTGTGCATGTGTACTCGTTATATTTATGTATCGTACCCGCCATTATGTTGTACATGTGTACTCGTTATATTTATGTATCGTACCCGCCATTATGTTGTACATGTGTACTCGTTATATTTATGTATCGTACCCACCATTATGTTGTGCATGTGTACTCGTTATATTTATGTATCGTACCCGTCATTATGTTGTACATGTGTTCTCGTTATATTTATGTATCGTACCCACCATTATGTTGTGCATGTGTACTCGTTATATTTATGTATCGTACCCACCATTATGTTGTGCATGTGTACTCGTTATATTTATGTATCATACCCGCCATTATGTTGTACGTGTGTACTCGTTATATTTATGTATCGTACGCGCCATTATATTGTGCATGCGTACTCGTTATATTTATGTATCGTACCCACCATTATGTTGTGCATGTGTACTCGTTATATTTATGTATCGTACCCGCCATTATGTTGTGCATGTGTACTCGTTATATTTATGTATCGTACCCGCCATTATGTTGTGCATGTATACTCGTTATATTTATGTATCGTACCCGCCTTTATGTTGTACGTGTGTACTCGTTATATTTATGTATCGTACCCGCCATTATGTTGTACATGTGTACTCGTTATATTAATGTATCGTACCCGCCATTATGTTGTGCATGTGTGCTCGTTATATTTATGTTTCGTACCCACCATTATGTTGTGCATGTGTACTCGTTATATTAATGTATCGTACCCGCCATAATGTTGTGCATGTGTACTCGTTATATTAATGTATCGTACCCGCCATTATGTTGTACATGTGTACTCGTTATATTTATGTATCGTACCCGCCATTATGTTGTACATGTGTACTCGCTATATTTATGTATCGTACCCACCATTATATTGTGCATGTGTACTCGTTATATTTATGTATTGTACCCGCCACTATGTTGTACATGTGTACTCGTTATGTTTATGTTTCGTACCCGCCATTATGTTGTGCATGTGTACTCGTTATATTTATGTATCGTACCCACCACTATGTTGTACATGTGTACTTGTTATGTTTATGTTTCGTACCCACCATTATATTGTGCATGTGTACTCGTTATATTTATGTATTGTACCCGCCACTATGTTGTACATGTGTACTCGTTATGTTTATGTTTCGTACCCACCATTATATTGTGCATGTGTACTCGTTATATTTATGTATTGTACCCGCCACTATGTTGTACATGTGTACTCGTTATGTTTATGTTTCGTACCCGCCATTATGTTGTGCATGTGTACTCGTTATGTTTATGTTTCGTACCCGCCATTATGTTGTGCATGTGTACTCGTTATATTTATGTATCCTACCCACCATTATATTGTGCATGTGTACTCGTTATATTTATGTATCGTACCCACCATTATGTTGTGCATGTGTACTCGTTATATTTATGTATCGTGCCTGTCATTATGTTGTGCATGTGTACTCGTTATATTTATGTATCGTACCCACCATAATGTTGTACATGTGTACTCGTTATGTTTATGTATCGTACCCACCATTATGTTGTGCATGTGTACTCGCTATATTTATGTATCGTACCAATCATTATGTTGTGCATGTGTACTCGTTATATTTATGTATCCTACCCACCATTATGTTGTGCATGTGTACTCGTTATATTTATGTATCGTACCAATCATTATGTTGTGCATGTGTACTCGTTATATTTATGTATCGTACCCGCCATTATGTTGTGCATGTGTACTCGTTATATTTATGTACCGTGCCCGCCATTATGTTGTGCATGTGTACTCGTTATATTTATGTATCGTACCCGCCATTATGTTGTGCATGTGTACTCATTATATTTATGTATCGTACCCACCACTATGTTGTACATGTGTACTCGTTATATTTATGTATCCTACCCACCATTATATTGTGCATGTGTACTCGTTATATTTATGTATCGTACCCACCATTATGTTGTGCATGTGTACTCGTTATATTTATGTATCGTGCCTGTCATTATGTTGTACATGTGTACTCGTTATATTTATGTATCGTACCCACCATTATGTTGTGCATGTGTACTCGTTATATTTATGTATCGTACCAATCATTATGTTGTGCATGTGTACTCGTTATATTTATGTATCGTACCCGCCATTATGTTGTGCATGTGTACTCGTTATATTTATGTATCGTACCCACCATTATGTTGTGCATGTGTACTCGCTATATTTATGTATCGTACCAATCATTATGTTGTGCATGTGTACTCGTTATATTTATGTATCCTACCCACCATTATGTTGTGCATGTGTACTCGTTATATTTATGTATCGTACCAATCATTATGTTGTGCATGTGTACTCGTTATATTTATGTATCGTACCCGCCATTATGTTGTGCATGTGTACTCGTTATATTTATGTACCGTGCCCGCCATTATGTTGTGCATGTGTACTCGTTATATTTATGTATCGTACCCGCCATTATGTTGTACATGTGTACTCGTTATATTTATGTATCGTACCCGCCATTATGTTGTACATGTGTACTCGTTATATTTATGTATCGTACCCACCATTATGTTGTGCATGTGTACTCGTTATATTTATGTATCGTACCCGTCATTATGTTGTACATGTGTTCTCGTTATATTTATGTATCGTACCCACCATTATGTTGTGCATGTGTACTCGTTATATTTATGTATCGTACCCACCATTATGTTGTGCATGTGTACTCGTTATATTTATGTATCATACCCGCCATTATGTTGTACGTGTGTACTCGTTATATTTATGTATCGTACGCGCCATTATATTGTGCATGCGTACTCGTTATATTTATGTATCGTACCCACCATTATGTTGTGCATGTGTACTCGTTATATTTATGTATCGTACCCGCCATTATGTTGTGCATGTGTACTCGTTATATTTATGTATCGTACCAATCATTATGTTGTGCATGTGTACTCGTTATATTTATGTATCGTACCCGCCATTATGTTGTGCATGTGTACTCGTTATATTTATGTATCGTACCCACCATTATGTTGTGCATGTGTACTCGCTATATTTATGTATCGTACCAATCATTATGTTGTGCATGTGTACTCGTTATATTTATGTATCCTACCCACCATTATGTTGTGCATGTGTACTCGTTATATTTATGTATCGTACCAATCATTATGTTGTGCATGTGTACTCGTTATATTTATGTATCGTACCCGCCATTATGTTGTGCATGTGTACTCGTTATATTTATGTACCGTGCCCGCCATTATGTTGTGCATGTGTACTCGTTATATTTATGTATCGTACCCGCCATTATGTTGTACATGTGTACTCGTTATATTTATGTATCGTACCCGCCATTATGTTGTACATGTGTACTCGTTATATTTATGTATCGTACCCACCATTATGTTGTGCATGTGTACTCGTTATATTTATGTATCGTACCCGTCATTATGTTGTACATGTGTTCTCGTTATATTTATGTATCGTACCCACCATTATGTTGTGCATGTGTACTCGTTATATTTATGTATCGTACCCACCATTATGTTGTGCATGTGTACTCGTTATATTTATGTATCATACCCGCCATTATGTTGTACGTGTGTACTCGTTATATTTATGTATCGTACGCGCCATTATATTGTGCATGCGTACTCGTTATATTTATGTATCGTACCCACCATTATGTTGTGCATGTGTACTCGTTATATTTATGTATCGTACCCGCCATTATGTTGTGCATGTGTACTCGTTATATTTATGTATCGTACCCGCCATTATGTTGTGCATGTATACTCGTTATATTTATGTATCGTACCCGCCTTTATGTTGTACGTGTGTACTCGTTATATTTATGTATCGTACCCGCCATTATGTTGTACATGTGTACTCGTTATATTAATGTATCGTACCCGCCATTATGTTGTGCATGTGTGCTCGTTATATTTATGTTTCGTACCCACCATTATGTTGTGCATGTGTACTCGTTATATTAATGTATCGTACCCGCCATAATGTTGTGCATGTGTACTCGTTATATTAATGTATCGTACCCGCCATTATGTTGTACATGTGTACTCGTTATATTTATGTATCGTACCCGCCATTATGTTGTACATGTGTACTCGCTATATTTATGTATCGTACCCACCATTATATTGTGCATGTGTACTCGTTATATTTATGTATTGTACCCGCCACTATGTTGTACATGTGTACTCGTTATGTTTATGTTTCGTACCCGCCATTATGTTGTGCATGTGTACTCGTTATATTTATGTATCGTACCCACCACTATGTTGTACATGTGTACTTGTTATGTTTATGTTTCGTACCCACCATTATATTGTGCATGTGTACTCGTTATATTTATGTATTGTACCCGCCACTATGTTGTACATGTGTACTCGTTATGTTTATGTTTCGTACCCACCATTATATTGTGCATGTGTACTCGTTATATTTATGTATTGTACCCGCCACTATGTTGTACATGTGTACTCGTTATGTTTATGTTTCGTACCCGCCATTATGTTGTGCATGTGTACTCGTTATGTTTATGTTTCGTACCCGCCATTATGTTGTGCATGTGTACTCGTTATATTTATGTATCCTACCCACCATTATATTGTGCATGTGTACTCGTTATATTTATGTATCGTACCCACCATTATGTTGTGCATGTGTACTCGTTATATTTATGTATCGTGCCTGTCATTATGTTGTGCATGTGTACTCGTTATATTTATGTATCGTACCCACCATTATGTTGTGCATGTGTACTCGTTATATTTATTTATCGTACCCGCCATTATGTTGTGCATGTGTACTCGTTATATTTATGTATCGTACCCGCCATTATGTTGTGCATGTGTACTCGTTATATTTATGTATCGTACCCTCCATTATGTTGTGCATGTGTACTCGTTATATTTATGTATCGTACCCGCCATTATGTTGTGCATGTGTACTCGTTATATTTATGTATCGTACCCACCATAATGTTGTACATGTGTACTCGTTATGTTTATGTATCCTACCCACCATTATGTTGTGCATGTGTACTCGTTATATTTATGTATCGTACCAATCATTATGTTGTGCATGTGTACTCGTTATATTTATGTATCCTACCCACCATTATGTTGTGCATGTGTACTCGTTATATTTATGTATCGTACCAATCATTATGTTGTGCATGTGTACTCGTAATATTTATGTATCGTACCCGCCATTATGTTGTGCATGTGTACTCGCTATATTTATGTATCGTACCAATCATTATGTTGTGCATGTGTACTCGTTATATTTATGTATCCTACCCACCATTATGTTGTGCATGTGTACTCGTTATATTTATGTATCGTACCAATCATTATGTTGTGCATGTGTACTCTTATATTTATGTATCGTACCCGCCATTATGTTGTGCATGTGTACTCGTTATATTTATGTACCGTGCCCGCCATTATGTTGTGCATGTGTACTCGTTATATTTATGTATCGTACCCGCCATTATGTTGTACATGTGTACTCGTTATATTTATGTATCGTACCCGCCATTATGTTGTACATGTGTACTCGTTATATTTATGTATCGTACCCACCATTATGTTGTGCATGTGTACTCGTTATATTTATGTATCGTACCCGTCATTATGTTGTACATGTGTTCTCGTTATATTTATGTATCGTACCCACCATTATGTTGTGCATGTGTACTCGTTATATTTATGTATCGTACCCACCATTATGTTGTGCATGTGTACTCGTTATATTTATGTATCATACCCGCCATTATGTTGTACGTGTGTACTCGTTATATTTATGTATCGTACGCGCCATTATATTGTGCATGCGTACTCGTTATATTTATGTATCGTACCAATCATTATGTTGTGCATGTGTACTCGTTATATTTATGTATCGTACCCGCCATTATGTTGTGCATGTGTACTCGTTATATTTATGTACCGTGCCCGCCATTATGTTGTGCATGTGTACTCGTTATATTTATGTATCGTACCCACCATTATGTTGTGCATGTGTACTCGTTATATTTATGTATCGTACCCGCCATTATGTTGTACATGTGTACTCGTTATATTTATGTATCGTACCCGCCATTATGTTGTACATGTGTACTCGTTATATTTATGTATCGTACCCACCATTATGTTGTGCATGTGTACTCGTTATATTTATGTATCGTACCCGTCATTATGTTGTACATGTGTTCTCGTTATATTTATGTATCGTACCCACCATTATGTTGTGCATGTGTACTCGTTATATTTATGTATCGTACCCACCATTATGTTGTGCATGTGTACTCGTTATATTTATGTATCATACCCGCCATTATGTTGTACGTGTGTACTCGTTATATTTATGTATCGTACGCGCCATTATATTGTGCATGCGTACTCGTTATATTTATGTATCGTACCCACCATTATGTTGTGCATGTGTACTCGTTATATTTATGTATCGTACCCGCCATTATGTTGTGCATGTGTACTCGTTATATTTATGTATCGTACCAATCATTATGTTGTGCATGTGTACTCGTTATATTTATGTATCGTACCCGCCATTATGTTGTGCATGTGTACTCGTTATATTTATGTATCGTACCCACCATTATGTTGTGCATGTGTACTCGCTATATTTATGTATCGTACCAATCATTATGTTGTGCATGTGTACTCGTTATATTTATGTATCCTACCCACCATTATGTTGTGCATGTGTACTCGTTATATTTATGTATCGTACCAATCATTATGTTGTGCATGTGTACTCGTTATATTTATGTATCGTACCCGCCATTATGTTGTGCATGTGTACTCGTTATATTTATGTACCGTGCCCGCCATTATGTTGTGCATGTGTACTCGTTATATTTATGTATCGTACCCGCCATTATGTTGTACATGTGTACTCGTTATATTTATGTATCGTACCCACCATTATGTTGTCCATGTGTACTCGTTATATTTATGTATCGTACCCACCATTATGTTGTCCATGTGTACTCGTTATATTTATGTATCGTACCCACCATTATGTTGTGCATGTGTACTCGTTATATTTATGTATCGTACCCACCATAATGTTGTACGTGTGTACTCGTTATATTTATGTATCGTACCCACCATTATGTTGTACATGTGTACTCGTTATATTTATGCATCGTACCCACCATTATGTTGTACATGTGTACTCGTTATATTTATGTATCGTACCCGCCATTATGTTGTACATGTGTACTCGTTATATTTATGTATCGTACCCACCACAATGTTGTACATGTATACTCGTTATATTTATGTATCGTACCCACCATTATGTTGTACATGTGTACTCGTTATATTTATGTATCGTACCCACCATTATGTTGTACATGTATACTCGTTATATTTATGTATCGTACCCACCATTATGTTGTACATGTATACTCGTTATATTTATGTATCGTACCCACCACTATGTTGTACATGTATACTCGTTATATTTATGTATCGTACCCACCATTATGTTGTACATGTGTACTCGTTATATTTATGTATCGTACCCACCACTATGTTGTACATGTATACTCGTTATATTTATGTATCGTACCCACCATTATGTTGTACATGTGTACTCGTTATATTTATGTATCGTACCCGCCATTATGTTGTGCATGTGTGCTCGTTATATTTATGTATCGTACCCACCATTATGTTGTACATGTGTACTCGTTATATTTATGTATCGTACCCACCATTATGTTGTACATGTGTACTCGTTATATTTATGTATCGTACCCACCATTATGTTGTACATGTGTACTCGTTAGATTTATGTATCGTACTCACCATTATGTTGTCCATGTGTACTCGTTATATTTATGTATCGTACCCGCCATTATGTTGTGCATGTGTACTCGTTATATTTATGTATCGTACCCTCCATAATGTTGTGCATGTGTACTCGTTATATTTATGTATCGTACCCGCCATTATGTTGTGCATGTGTACTCGTTATATTTATGTATCGTACCCGCCATTATGTTGTACATGTCTGCTCGTTATATTTATGTATCGTACCCGCCATAATGTTGTGCATGTGTACTCGTTATATTTATGTATCGTACCCGCCATTATGTTGTACATGTGTACTCGTTATATTTATGTATCGTACCCGTCATTATGTTGTACGTGTGTACTCGTTATATTTATGTATCGTACCCGCCATTATGTTGTACGTGTGTACTCGTTATATTTATGTATCGTACCCGTCATTATGTTGTACGTGTGTACTCGTTATATTTATGTACCGTGCCCGCCATTATGTTGTACATGTGTACTCGTTATATTTATGTATCGTACCCGTCATTATGTTGTACGTGTGTACTCGTTATATTTATGTATCGTACCCACCATAATGTTGTGCATGTGTACTCGTTATATTTATGTATCGTACCCTCCATTATGTTGTACATGTGTACTCGTTATATTTATGTATCGTACCCGCCATTATATTGTGCATGTGTACTCGTTATATTTATGTATCGTACCCACCATTATGTTGTCCATGTGTGCTCATTATATTTATGTATCGTACCCGTCATTATGTTGTACGTGTGTACTCGTTATATTTATGTATCGTACCCGCCATTATGTTGTCCATGTCTGCTCGTTATATTTATGTATCGTACCCACCATTATGTTGTACATGTGTACTCGTTATATTTATGTATCGTACCCACCATTATATTGTGCATGTGTACTCGTTATATTTATGTATCGTACCCACCATTATGTTGTGCATGTGTGCTCGTTATATTTATGTATCGTACCCACCATTGGGTTGTGCATGTGTACTCGTTATATTTATGTATCGTACCCGCCATTATGTTGTACATGTATACTCGTTATATTTATGTATCGTACCCACCATTATGTTGTGCATGTGTACTCGTTATATTTATGTATCGTACCTACCATTATGTTGTACATGTGTACTCGTTATATTTATGTATCGTACCCGCCATTATGTTGTACGTGTGTACTCGTTATATTTATGTATCGTACCCACCATTATGTTGTGCATGTGTACTCGTTATATTTATGTATTAAGTTTTACTATAAAGTTCGACAGCTGAAGTCATCTGCGAATTTCTTTTATTGCGGAAGACGATTACGGCGTAAGACTACCTCACAACAATTAATCATACAATCACAATCTTTCAAAGCTACGTTCAGGGGTGTGGCCAGGCATGATCTGATGTGTACGCATGGGCGCTATGGAGGTCCGGCAGGACGGGGCATGCTCTCCCGAAAAAAAAAAAAACATCATGTGTTTTATAATCGAACGTGGTGGCTTCTGGACAGGTTTCCGTATAAAGATATAACTAGTTTTTAAATTTCAGGCTTTGTGTTACAGACATTTGAGTATTGAAACAAAAATTGTATTTAATCATGCATGTATATCATTTTATCCACGTTATTGATTAATACGTAAAATAAATCTCTTGTTTTGATAAGACGTATTT
Source organism: Sinonovacula constricta (assembly GCA_007844125.1). NCBI lineage: Eukaryota > Metazoa > Mollusca > Bivalvia > Cardiida > Solecurtidae > Sinonovacula > Sinonovacula constricta. The sequence goes on along the minus strand of CM017564.1, from coordinate 29,191,410 downwards.
TTATCATCGTGTCTCCAAGCAAAATGTCATAATATGGAGAAAATGCATTTAAGCCATTTTGAGAAATCGCGACAGAAAAAATAATAATGTGGAATAAGTTGAACAGATATAAAGCAATATGAAAATCAAGAATTATTTATTCACGAATTGTATTTTAGTTTGGGTCAGAAGCCCCATAACTTTTTTAAAAAACAGTTTGTGCCAATGACGCAGCGGGACAATGTGTACGCAACTTGCCTGACATTTTAAAACAAGATGTTACTCATCTGAAAGAATAAACTGGACAAAATATGGACAATATTGATATTTAACTCTGCCCATATGCCTGACGTTTATTAATCTTTGTGTTTAAAGTTGTAATTTATCATGCAAGTGGGATTTTGGTTGTTTTAAACATCATCTAGATTTGTTTTTGAAACCAGTAATTGGAAAATACACTCTAAACGTTGATGCAATATAGGAGTCTCCTAATTACTTCATTCCACGTTTCACCGGCCGCAATTGCTCAGGTGGTAGAGCGTCGGCTTGCGGATCGGGAGGTCGTGGGTTCAAACCCCGGTTGGGTTAAACCAAAGACTTTGAAGTTGGTAGTAGTGGCTTCCTTCCTAACGCTCAGGGCTAGGGTGACAGCATTACGGCTGACTGGTCGGTGTCAGTATAATGGACAGACCGGGTTCAGTCCCTGTGCACCTCATAAGAGCCCCTATGCTTTAATGATAGAAATGTCGCTGGACAGTATTGTATCTGAGTATCAAAAATGCCGGCTTATCCCATTCCACGTTTGTACGTAGCAATCGGTTGTTCTATGTTTAATTACTGATTAAAAGTATACATCACCAGCACATTGACTTAACAAAACCTCATTGAAATCAACGCCTTCTTGAATGACTTTTATCTTACAAAAGCGTGTTTTGTTCTGTAAGGAAAGTCATGTAACGTAGGGTTGTAAATTATTGTCTATATGTTTTGTTTTTGGCCAATGTTTTGACCAATATTTAATTGTACAGTAGAACGCTTTTGTTGGAAATGTATCCGTCCCTATTCACCAGGGGATGGTTCTAGTGCGGGGATTAAGGATGCATCCCGCCTCCATACCAACCAGGTAAAAAGAATAGAGTTGTGAAAACACATACATGTAAGCTTAAAAGATACTAAGCATTTAAAGTAAGTTATGTCTGTACACAGTCAACAGCATCTAGTATTTACTGCGATAAAGTTGAATGGATACCCCCATCCCCCCACCACCACCCACCCACCCACCAAAGTTTTCTGGATCTGCCTCTGTAATTTACAATAAATAAAGGAATTCTGAGTTTGTTTTGTTCCTTGTATTTGTTTACGAAAATTAATCCTTTCTATCAGAGAAGCTGGGTTAAAGCCTTCACCTCCTGTCTATATTTCATGCTTCGTACATAGCAAATCATTATAACACCGATGACAGGTTTACCGAGCAGAAACAGCAGTACAGCAGAAAACAATAGGCAGGCACTTTCAGTCAAGATGGATCCCAAGTGAGGATTACTGCATTTCTGCTAAGCTATTAGCCTGTCTTTATACATATTTATACAATGCATTTAAAGTTTAAATAATTCATATAAATATCATTTTAAATAGTTGTAAAATATTATATTATTTCAGTTAGCGTTGCTTATTTACAAGAAGCCTGGTCCCCCACGATACCGGTGCAGTTAATGAGTATGTAAATAAATCATAAGAACTAAAACTCATCTGATGAAAACTCGAAGTCAACTTATTTATCAACATCTCATCTTCTAATTACTTTTAAAAAAAAATGTTCTATCACTTTCACAATTTATTGTTCGTGGATGTAAACAATGGCAGCCATATTGAATATTAGTAAACTAGGTCACTCCATGTGACCGGTGTAATGGTAAAATTGTCCAAATTATGGGATGCCAGAATCGCAACGAAATTCAGTGTTCAATTTAAATATGCCAATAGTCACACTGAGCTTATATGAACAGTTAAATGTTATTTTCTGACATAAAAAAAATTGAACTTTAACAATGAAACTGTTAATAATATGAACTGATAACTGATCTCTTGAGGTGGCGCTTCGGCGAAAAAAACATGCGATATTGTATTTACACCGGTACCGTGGAGCCATCGGTATCGTGGGGTTCGAATATACTACTGCTGTTGGGTTTTTTACCTAACAAGGCTCAACACGACAATAGAATATTCCTTGGTCAAGTAATCATTTAGAAAATGTGTGGCTGCATTCTAAGATGAAACCCTGCTAACAGTAGTGAATACATCGATACCCGTTTTAATGAAGGTTTGCTCTATTCTGTTCTATAACATATTCTTGAGAACGTAAATAACTCGTCTGGTTCGTATGCTACGCTATCTTGTGATATACATGTCGGTCCAAACACATGTTACACCACAGGAACAACGTCATTCCGCCACCAAGCTGCAATGACCAAACAATAAGATTTCATGAAGTGCGCTATAAGAAAATAAAACACACACAACATGCGGTTTGTGTTAAGAGCAAACAAATTCACCAACTCACATCTGCATTTATACAATTTTAACCGATTTTGCAGTGGGCGGTATTGTTGTTTGCTAAAATTCATGAAAAAAGTCTTGAAATAATAGTTTGTTTACATATCTAGGGCGAATTTGAGAAGCACGATGTATTGACACTGTATGACATTGACTATGGGGGAAAAGGTGGTGCGTGTACAGAACAAATTTATAAATGTCGAAGGAAATTAAAGCGTTCACTGTGTCCACTCATGATTCAAATGTTAACATTAATATTACAATATGTTTAAACTAGATGTTCAAGTGAGTATATTGTGTAATGCATATATACAGGAAATGTAGATTTTCAGTTCAGCGCAGGAAAATCACTAAGTGACTAGAGGCAAGGTGCGGAATGAGAAAAAAAAATGTTATTATAACAAGTGTTCCATTGACTATGCATTAAATACTAGGCAAACGTATTGCGATAGCCCTGCCTTCTGTGGCGCAATACCAGGTTGACATTCGGATTTAGATTTAGATCACATGGGGTAGTGTTGAAGAAATAAACTGAGGATTCATTTTGCATATATTTTAGACCTAACTTTAGTTAAAATGCAACCATATGGAAAGCATTGTATGCTTAATATAATAGGTTGTAAAATCGTACGTTAGCGGTTGTTATGTAACTTTTGCCCCAATGTTTAATCTATGTTAATGAGACGTGCATGTTTTGCAGCAAAAGACTTGCCTGAATTGCAATGCATTATGCAATCGATTTAGCAAGAAATAATTTAAAGTGACCATTATTTGCATACCTTTAATCGCTTAAAGGGTAAAACTTACATCGCCAAAACAGCACTGTTTCGGCTCTTTGATAAATTTGGGGGCCGCCATAAAGCAACAGCCACAAAGCCCTTTGTTCATACGATAAGAGACAGTAAACGATAAGCCAGTTTGTTTGTTTGTTTTTGTTTTGTTTTGCTTTTAAATAGAAGGAAATGTTTATATGACACGGACCGGTTGTGAAACTGTAAAAGGATTTGTTTGCATCAATCGTCTTGCGATAGATCACAGTGTCCGATTCTAAGCTTGTTTGCTTCTTTGAGGTTGAGATTCTTAATAAGTTATAATAAAGAATATATGACAAAGTCCTATAAGTATTGCAACATATACCAAACTCCGAAAAGGCACAGAACAAAGGTATTTCACATGCAAGCCAAGCGAAAAGTAAGAACACATTTGTGATGAGTCATTTAAGGAAAAGAGCAAACCCGACAGTTACCGCCTTGGAACGGTCAGTCGGCAATATGGACCGACTGGGGTGCTTAAACCGGTTTAACAGAGCTCTAACCTCGCACTTCCTGACGAGTTTCTTAAATGCAAGCAACGAAAAGAAAAACGATCTATTTGAAAACAAAATGTCCACGCGCTGATATTTTCTACACGAAAGTAGTGACGTCATTGAAAAATAATGTCCACATAGTGTTCAGAAAAGGAATATGGTAGTATTTCGATTTGAAAAACAACACAAAAATGGTTGACCACAAATAAAATTAACTTTCTGAATCATGAACAAACATGACCAGAGACGAATAAATGGTTGTAGCATCCTGTTTATGTGAAGATGGAATTGAAGAACCAAAGTTCAATGTCCATCAATGGAAATACAAGTAACAATCCTTATAGGATGAATTAAATGACAACATAGATTACATGCACGGGGAGATTTTTTACGACCGCCACACTGAACAAGTAACATTGTTGTGATCATGGAAAAGAATATATGACAAAGTCCTATGAGAATTGCAACATATACCAAACTCCGAAAATGTTTTTTAAACTGTGATTAAGCTAGCTTTATACATTTTTAAACTGTGTAATATGCTAACAGTTTTTCAGTTATAAGTCACATAATTTTAACCTATAGATTTTTATATTTCATCTCAGGTATTTGAATTTTAATCAGATTATACCATATTTACGTCAAACTTCATCGTATTCGGTGCCGTGTGACCTGTTAAGTGTCGGCGTGATGTAAATACAAAATACTTGCGATAGGTTTATTATAATAATAAAAGCCATTTTGTGGTTTGAATATTCGGCTTGGCGAAACAAATATTGACGGTGTTTAAACAGCACCAGAAGGTCTTTACCCTACTTTATCGAAATACTGTCAAACAAATGCATTTAAATCAGAAATGATATGAACCATTGCTTTTGATGAAAGTAAAGTGAACCTACAGTATGCATGAAAATATTGACGCACTAAATGCACCGAGAAAACTTTACTTTCGAAAAATAACATAACTGATATAAAAGTTAGATAAAAAATACACTGCGTTTACAAAATACGGTAACTAAAAATGGGGTCAAGATAATATAAAACGATAAACAATGCCGCAGTGAAAAGTATGGGTGCATACATCCACTTCGTACTAAAGAATAAATGCATGCGTTGAACAGTCTTATCACTATTGAATTCAATTACACCATGTTGATTTGTTTTATCACGTTTGTACTACAGCAATGGTAATTATATGCAAAATGCGAGATGACTTTACATAAATCGAAACATTATTTTAAAGTTTAGGTTGAATGACTGATACATTTCGCAAGCTTCTTAAATTTGAATATGGTAAACAACAATGAACTAATCGTACAAAGTGCTGGATGCAAGTTGTTAAAAGTGGTAGTTCATAAAAACGGGTCATTATTTAATGATTTTAGAACAATAGGGTTATAGAATGTATTTATCTGACTTTAAAATAAAATAAATATGTTGATAGTGCCTGCAACAAGCAGTCCGAAATATGTTCGTGTAACCGTTGACGCGGAGATTAATGGACCCAGATTGACGAAACCCACGAATAACTATATAAACAAAGGTCCGTATTGCCGACTGACCGTTCCAAGGTGGTAACTGTCGGGTTTTCTCTTTTCGTTAAGTGACTCATCACAAATTTGTTCTTACTTTTCGCTTGGCTTGCATGTGAAATACCTTTGTTCTGTGCCTTTTCGGAGTTTGGTATATGTTGCAATGCTCATAGGACTTTGTCATATATTTTTATTCTTCGATAATAAGAAGACTAGTGTTTACTCTTAACACGCTAAGCACACTTATAAGAAAGACAAACAATGTGGATCAGGATCATCTAGCTTACATTAAAGGTGGTATCCAACAGTTTGGACCAAAAATATTTTCATTAAACATCTAAGTAAACCATTGTTATCTGAACAGATCTCGTAAAATGTTGTTTATTAATGTCCTACACCTGTCGAAAAAATGAACCATAACGCCACAATTGTCATTACAAGCATGTATTTCCTATGCGAGCCACACTGCAGAGTTAGTTATTTTTAAACCAAGAAAACCATGTGACCTCTAATGTTTAGAGGTCTATCTTTAGCAGGAATCCCAATCGTTCTTATTTACAGACATTGTAACATATATAAAATTTAGGCAAACTGTCGGATACCACCTTTAACTCTAATCAATCTGCAATATATAGTGTCACCTTTGGAAGGTGATGTAAACAGATAACTTTACCTTGCAGCTGGATACGAGTTAAAGTCCGATAAATACATTAAATTTGGTCCCTGGCAGTATGCCTATATCGTATACATGTAATAAAAATATATCACTGCTTCTGTGAAATTTGGGCATGATTTCTGCGTACCTGAAAAGATCGTGCAAAATGCTGCTCATTGATGCCCTAAATCAGTCAAACATAAATTCCCAGTTTTCATTGCGAACAGGTATTTCCTATCTGAGCCACGCTGCAGAGATAGCTATTTTTAACTAGGAAAACAACGTGACAACTCACTTTTGAGATTACGTTATATCGTCATCCGAGTCATCCGCTCTGACGTCGATATCTATTTTTAGCAGAGATCACTCTATAGATTCTATAGATTTCGGATGATTGAACTTTTAGAGTGTTTTAATGCTATTTGTACTGTCTAACAACGTAGACCGCGTTCAGAAACCGTCATTACTTATACTTAAGCATGAGTTTATGCAGAAAGCATGCCCTAATTCCCCAAAGCAATGGTAATATATTGTTACATTAATTAGATACAGGCAAACAGTCGGATACTACCTTTCCGAACTCCTCGGGAAATTTCATCCCCGGGACAATCATCCAGGCGCGTATCTGGGCCGTTTTTGAAGTTACGCACAATTACAAGAAAAATAACATTGTGTAGTAATACTTATGAATATATTCGGTTCCTTTCTCATGAATAACAGGTAAAATGCGGAAATGCGAGGAACTTAACGCAAAATATGAACGACTAAAATCCTGACGTGTATAAGTTTAATCATTTTAAACCTTTTCTACTTGATTGGTGTGGTAAAAAGATTTTATATCACAGAAACTACGGAAATAAAATATATAATTCCTAATCCGGGTTATGCATCGACTTTCTCAGTGTTTTTGGTACTTTTAGATTTCCGATTTTTCGAACGGAGGTTACGCACGTGCGTAAAGTGCGTAATGGCAGAAACGCGCCTGCAATCATCGCTCGGATGTCTGGTGCAATAATAAAGAATCCCGATAGATTTGTTTGCCGAAAGAAGACTACGCCATAAAACAGATCTTCAAAAAAGCGATAGGTGAAGTGTATAGAATGATTTCATCCTATAAACGTTCTTTTATCAATTTAACTGTTCATATCTCGTTAGATATACAACTGTTTCAGTTGCGATGTACAAAACATTTATCTTTGTTGTTTTGATGACATCACAGGCACCGACATGTTTGATTTTCCCGCTGATATATCTGACAGATGATTCGTGAAGTATCCGAGGAGTTCCGATTGCTTAAAAAAACGTGGTCACGGGTTTTTCTGAATTTAAAAATAGCTTACTGTGCAGCGTGGCTCAGAAAAGAAATACATGTTTGTAATGACGGATAGTATGCAGGGGCGGATCCAGAATATTTTGGAGGTGGTGACAGGGTGGGGTATGGATCAAGATCCATTCAACTTAATCGCAGTAAATACTACACATATATACACAGTAAGGGACTCTAACGTCGACCTGAGCAGTCAACAGATAAAATTTACGTTAAAAGTTTACATGTATATGTTTTACACCTCTACTCTTTTACCTGGTTGGTATGCATCCCTCCATCCCCCCTCCCCATCCCCACTGGATCCGTCACTGATAGTATATTTAGCATTAAAATAATTAACGTCGTTGAGAGACAAATCTGGTTCAAAAAGCTGGATTTCACCTTTAACGCGTGCTACACAGAACAATGCGTCTTGGTCATATATCAAAACCTTTATCAAAAACTAAAAACCACACGTGACAACATTGTTATCATAAATGCTCTTAAACGTATTAAATAGATATTAGTCATCAAGCCATTTAAGACATAATAGGCTTTCCCTTTTTAACCGCCGATTACGCAAAAGGAAAAAACGTATATAAGTTAGCATACAGGAGACAGTTTAGAGTTTTAGTTAACAATAATGAAAGTGAGAGAGAGAGGGATACAGACAGACAGACAGAGAGAGAGAGAGAGACAGAGACAGACAGACAGACAGAGACAGACAGAGACAGACAGAGAGAGAGAGAGAGAGAGGGATACAGACAGACAGACAGAGAGAGAGAGAGACAGAGACAGACAGACAGACAGACAGACAGAGACAGACAGAGAGAGAGAGAGAGAGAGGGATACAGACAGACAGACAGAGAGAGAGAGACAGAGACAGACAGACAGACAGACAGAGACAGACAGAGAGAGAGAGAGAGAGAGAGAGACAGACAGACAGACAGACAGACAGACAGACAGACAGACAGACAGACAGACAGACAGACAGACAGAGAGAGAGAGAGAGAGAGAGAGAGGGATACAGACAGACAGACAGAGAGAGAGAGACAGATACAGACAGACAGACAGACAGACAGAGAGAGACAGAGACAGACAGACAGACAGACAGAGAGAGACAGAGACAGACAGACAGACAGACAGAGACAGACAGAGAGAGAGAGACAGACAGACAGACAGACAGACAGACAGACAGAGACAGAAAGAGAGAGACAGAGAGAGCGAGCGAGCGAGAGAAACATGTTTTCATATCGCAAATACGTGCACCAACACCCCATCAATCATGACTGTAAATCATAATACAGGCGTGTTGCAAAACAACTTTAACAATAGGGACGTGAATAGCACACACTTTAACACGTGCATTGAGAACGATATCTTGCACATATTGACTTAACTAGTCAGTCTGAAGGCAAAATATGATAAATTTAAATTTTACAACATACTTTCTCATACGTTATAACTAATCTTGCAAGAACGTAGGATAAACTAATAATAAAATTTAAACTCCCGTTATACAAACAACTGTTACGGAACTAGGCATGTCGTCTCACATAGACTCGGGTAAACAAAACATCTCCAGAACGCATTATCGTAAATCATACATGAAAAATAAAACATTCTTAGCAAGCACGTGCGCTCTTCACATTTTTTTTAAAGTTTTACCAAATCCTTAAAATTTATTTTATGGTGCCCATTACATAAACAGACATCTGGACAATACAATGCTAAACAGAGTAAAAGGCGATCTTGAAAACACAAATCCAGAATTGCGCTTAATAACTAGTTTTCTCTTGTCTATTTAAGGACTTAACTCGTTCAATACTAGATCATAATTACTTTAAATCCATTATTCCGTGACGCCTTTCTTATTAACAAATATTAAATTACATTTAGCTTAATCAAATTATTGATAAAGTGTATTATTAAAGTATAAATGAATATTTGGATCACAGTAATGAAAGGTACTCGCTGATAGAAGTATTTACTACCTTTCTTATTGCGGGATAATGTTGGTGATCAGTAGGACATAGGTCAATCGGAACACCCCGGATAATTCACGAATCATCTCTCGGATGTATGTAGGTAGTCGGATCACCTCGGCCATTTTCCTAAATGGGGCTACTTTTGGAGAAATGCGTCAAAACAAAGATGGCAGCTCAGGTGACAGCTTATTACAATACGATGCAAGTAAAACTTCAATTTGTAACGGCTTCAAATGAAATGAAGAGCTGGCATCGTCTATCTCTTGTGCGAACTACATTTAAGGCATATTCTTTTTCCTACTTCCGGCGAACAAAGCGATCGTGATTTCAGTAAGTATCATTGCACCAGATACATCCGAGGGATGGTTGTCCCGAGGACGGAATTACCCGAGGTGTTCTGATTGGACTATGGAGAGGTAAATGGTGAGTATACGGACAGACTGGCCGCAGTTGTACCAACGTACACAATCGGATGCAGCTGCATGGGCGGGCGAGCAAACTAAAACATGACTGACAACATTTTCCAGAAAGACGTGCGAACAGGCAGATAAGCATTTAGCCAGTGATAAGACTTTCAATCGGAAGTATAAATGGACGGACGGGCCGACTGACAAATAGTAGAGGGAGGGACAGACATACAGCCGACAAAACAGAAAACAAAAGCAGACGAGAATATACTTGGGTGAAGTTAGCCGTACAGCCGTATTGCTGAATGTTTGCTGCTAGCCGTACACACTTATTGTCGTTTATTTGCGGCTTTCCGGCTAGCCATAAATATACGACCGTAAGACTGAATGGCTGAATGGCTAACAAACACTTCACCCACCTCGTGGATCCGCATGTTGAGGGACGGGGTTGTTGATCTTATGTTGGACATTGGGATTAGCAATCATATATCCGGCCAAACGATTTAATTAAACCAAAGGTTTAAATGTGGTCCGACATCAAATCCGATTGTTTGCTTATTTCTCATACATAAAACAACATCCTATCCCAGTTTTGGGGAAATTTGTGCGTAACTGCCACATAAACGTACACTTTAGTTTAAGTAAGGACTGTTTGTAACATTTTTGTTAGATAGTACAAATCGTGAACGGTATCACCTTTTTTTAATGTTCCTTATTTTCAAATCTATAAATAAGTACGATTGGGGATTTAAGCTAAAAATAGATATCGACGTCAATGCTGATTATCCGGATGATCATGTAACGTAAGTGGTCACGTGGGTTTCTACGTTTAAAAAAGCTAACTGTGCAGCGAGGCTCGGATAGAATATACATTTTTGTAATAATATGTATGGTGTAATGCTTTATTCTTCACATGGATAAAAGTCACCAATAAACAACATTTCGTGGGTTCTTTTCATGAAACAATCATTTGTTTGGCTGCATGAGTAGAAAGAAAATGTGACACATACCACCTTTAAAGCATTGTGTAAATATACATTCACAGATCTTAGCCGCATATATTTAAGCACTGATAAGGTCACGATTTAACAATAATTTAGGAATAATTTACAAGAAAACAAAATACTAGAAAGCACACTAGATATACAAAGCAATAACTTAAACGCTAACAAACGGACGGAAATGCAGATAGACAGACGGAAAGAAAGACGAGTACGATTTCCGCTTAACTCTCGCGGTATTTCAGTGTACATGTATCAATTGCGTTTTAACAGCGCTCAGATGTGTGTGCTATGTACGCACGAAATTCTAAAAATAGTCGACATTCGATAAACATTGTGTCGCGGCCTCAAATAAAGTACGTGGATATACGCAATCTGATATTGATAATTCATATATATAAAACGCGCTAAAGAGATCGCCCGAAATAAATGTATATCGTCTGTATTCGGTTTTCTGACTGCTCAGCCAAGTGCAGACGAGTGGCGAGGAATTTACGTGTTTGCCACGTCTGAGATAAGATATCGGTCATAAGAAAAACTTGTATATCTCATCTTTAATTCTTGGCGCTTGGGCGCTCTTATTTATTGTTTTTTCTCTCTTTCTGTTTCCTTTCATTTGTCATATCTTTCTGTCTCTCCTTTTCTTATATATATATATTCCATTCATTTGTTGTTGTTGTTTGTTTTTGTTTTAATTCCCCCTTTGATGTCTGTTTTTTTTTTACCTTTCATCCTTCACTGATGATTTGTGCGAAAATTATTTATATGCTCAGTCTATCTACCTATTCCTATATTATTCTTATATCCTTTTTTCTGGCAGTGTTATTCTACCAGGCGTTTTTCCTATTCTGACATGTAATTATGCCTTACTGACGTTTATTGCCGCGAAATCAATTCCAATCAAAACTACTTTCATCCTGACGATAATGGTCATGCCGATTCCATTCGACACATAAAACCGTCCAAAAATCATTTGAAAAAATCTGATTTTTTTTTTGTGAAGCCGCTCACAACTTACGAATTTGCAAAGCTAACAATGTTGAACACAATAAATAATAAAAAATAAATTCGCTTAACTTTAGAATGTATGAGAAAATTTCATTCTTAATAATTACACTGACATTAGTTTTAAAAAATGCAAAAGCGTCGCAACGTTTTTCAAATACCTTAAACAAGTTTAGCTCAGCGGCATATCTCGCATATCTCCGAACACGCGTGTGTTCTAATACGCGTCAAGTGTAAACATCAGCGCAGGGGCGTCTGTGACGTAATGGTAGAGTCGCCGAATTGTAACTCCTTTGACTGCTTCGCCTCTCGTCGCGTGGGTTCGAGACCCGTTCGGGGCGAAGGACTTAATGTAGGAAGGTGTTCCAGCTGACTTGTGGTGCGCCATTGGTTCTACCCAGACATTTGTATGGGGCCTTCTTCCACCAAATATCTGGAGTTCGCTATAATGATCGTACTTGGTCGCTGTACTTAAAAACAAATAAAAAACAACAACAAACAAACACACAAACAAAAACAACAAAACAAAACAAATAAACAAAAACAAATACCCAGCTCAAGCTCGATAATGACAAAATAATTAAAATGCCCATAAAATGTGAATCATATTGTTCTGTGTGCCACTCAGCTTCGCAATGCGCTATAAATGTGGTCATGTAAAATTTATGTATAATTCCATACAAAATAAAATGTGTGTAAAGCCCGTTGTACCACCGCCCCCGCCCCCCCCCTCGCCCCCCCCCCCCCCCCCCCCCCTCGCCCCCAAAGTGATCTCTGTCTGTTCACAAGGGATGTAAATAAGACACCTAACACGTGTTATTTTTTTGGTTTGGTTTGTTAGAAAAAAACACGAATTTGTCACAGTTATTGCGTAGTGACATTTAAATCTTTGACACCTAAGCATAAACGCCATTACTATAATGTACATGTATACTCGCACCATTGCATGAATCTCTCGTTTATGTTTTTTGCAGCACGCGCAACGTGGATGAATGCTAATCCGCACCTAAAAGCATCTTTGCTAGGTCTGTACGTCAACAAGTGAAAAGACAAAAGACCCCTGTGCATCTATCGATATATTCAAATCGTTCTCCGCTAGATCATTGACCGATTTACGACACCGGACCACCTCCCTCTACGGCCTACAAACTGTTTACGCGCAAGAACATTTATTTATAAATACATACTACGTCGTTTAACAATGCGGTAGATTACGCAGTTGTACTAGCACACAACCGAGTAATATATATTGAGTTTGAAATGTTAGACGCGGAACGTTCCGTATTCACTGTAAACATATAGATATCGCTTACGAACCAGCCCTGTATATGTCGTTTGTTTTCCTGTCTGTTTAAAGGGCGTTCGTGACTCTTATGCAAATGCAATGAATGCTTTATTTTATGGCATTCGTACTGAATACGATTGTCCGGTCGTAACAAAGAAGATGCATTCAGTGCTTAAGTATTTATACTGAAGTCCATAAACAACCATTTTTTTTTCAGAAGAAACCTTTTTCTCGTGTTAATATTCTATAAGGATTATACAATAAATAAACGAGACCCACCGGTATGTCGATTCTTTTTAGACAGAAGTACGGCAAAGAGATTAAGCTATGTATCTTAAATATATTTAAAGTCCATTCGACGTATAGCTTTGTTTATGATATCTTCTACTTTAACTTTACAAACGACATCGGTACAGTTTTAAAAGTAGCAACAATAATAAACACCCCCTTTAAGAATTGCGTGTGTATCAGGAAAACTGCCGTACATTAACCCAACCCCTTGTAGCTTGTACCATTCAATGTCCGCAATCAAAAGACTTTTGTGCGGTGTTTGTACATCAAGATTGTTAATTTCGCCCCAAACATCGTACGACAGTTTATAGCGCGCCTCTACGCCTCTGTAGGGAGAAGTTTTCGTTTACGGGAAACAAAGGAAATTAAAACGTGTGTATAAATTACGAGGGCCCGTATCATTTATTTATTTTGCACAGGCGTCTCAACTAGATGGCGTATCTATTTAACGTACGAAATCGAATATCGAGCACTTATCGATCCTTTACCGCCCGGGGCATTTTTCTGGCTTGACTATGTGATGTCAAGTTGTTACGAGATTAGGTTCACTTCCGTGCTACGGCGTGCAAATTGACCGCATGTTTGCCAGTGTGTGTGTACATAGGACCGTGGAGCCTTTAGACGGGTCGGAGGACTGTTATACTTTACGCGCGTAACCGAGATTTTTTCTGTGAACAACAGTAATAACAGTGTAGTGCGTGCGACATACACCCAACTCTGGTGTGTACACGAGCTAGTGGAGTTCGAATCAAAATTGTTTGGCTCGTACGGAACAGTGGTATTAAATCGAGGTTAGATGAGGAGGGTGTAATGTAACTTTCGTTTAACGCCTTTCTGATTTTTATGCGTGCGATTATTATTGGACCAGCTAGGGAGGTTGCCGTACCCACCTCGGCGACAACAGAGCGGGAAATAAAACCTTATAAACCAGCTTGTTTAAGTCTCGCGTACTATTGACGAAATGTTTGCGACGCTATTATAACAGCTACGGAAACTGGTACGCTAAGTTGGTAACGATCGTGTCGAACGATTTTATAAATATCACCGATAGCGCGCGAGAGAGTATATATCGACTTTGAACGGCTTAGGCGAATACTTCAACTACTAGCAGAGCTACATAAGTAAAACTCTCGTTATATTTTACGGACGACGTGCATTGCGATTTTATCGGTCCCCACTCCGGGTAAAGTAAATAGCATATCCGTAGAGGTTTTCTATCGCGTAAGACGTAAAGCGGACCTCCTTTGTTTGCATGTGTAAAGATACAACGGTGTGCCGCAATGTGAAATCGAACCCAGGCGACAGTCAATAACCGTAGCTTATCCAGTCGAGACGTACTTAGAGAAATGGCAAAAAGGCGAAATAAGAACAAAGTCCGACGCAGATTGGCGGGGTTTGGAGGACGTGACGGGTTTGGATTAAAAGAGAACAGTGTTAAAGTTTTATCGGAAGGCCCTGACGATGAGCAGGCGACGGACGCTAGCTATGTATTAAGTGAACTTACGGATCAAGTGCAACTTACGGAAATGGATCCAATAAACGGGGAAGTTACGGAAAAGTTTGGGAAGCAAGATTCGTCGGGAAATGTGGTTAAAAGTGATGGTTTAAAGTTGAAAATTTCTCGCAGTGACAAATTAAGACAGGATAAATTGAAATCGCATGATGAGGCTCAAATTAACCCTAGAGAAATTGACGGCGAAACGTGTTTGGATATTGAATGTGGGGCCAATGAGGCGGTGTTGTTTTTGTCCAAATTGTGGCTTGGCAGTAAGGGAGCGTGTATAAAGTTCATGGACAAATGGCTGACCCCGAATGAGTTTCAGGCAATCAGTGGCAGAGAGTCGGCTAAAGACTGGAAAAGGTCAATTCGCCATAATGCTAAAAGTTTGAAAGTTTTGATAACTAAAGGGCTCATAGACATTAAAAATGTTCCCGTCGGCAAAAAAGGCAAAAAGAGATCGCCGACAAAATTGCCGACAAATGGGTACTCAGATACCACGGACGAAGACATTCCCTTTACGGAAGGTCAAAACGCCGATGTGTGTGACGGCGACGTAATGCCGACTCGTGACGATGTTACAACATTTGACGATACGCTTAAAAAGCCACTGCAAGACGTCGACAGTGTAATTTCCGACAGTGTAATTTCCGACGATTATGCCCAGAGCAATCCCGACGAAGCTGGGGACATGAAAGAGAATCGTGAGGTGACGACAGCACCTTTAAGCGGAAAACCGAGCGGAAAAATCGTAAGTACAATTCATCGTTCATCACTTGTCACAATGTCATTATTAAGGTGTGTGTAGTCTAGACATAATACTACCCAAATAATTTTACCATATATAATCGCTTCCTATTTACGACAGAACAATTGACTTTTAACGTTGTGTAAAAATTGTCGTAAGTTAAACCATTTTTGCTAATGGTTTATTCAAAATTTTGTAGTATGTGTGTGTGTGTGTGTGTGTGGTGTTTTGGGGGGGGGGGGGGGGGGGCGGTAGTGTCGGGGAGGGGAGGGGGGGAGGCGAAGTTTAAGGCCAATAGTACAGTGACATAAACCCCGTCAAACAAAGCGGCGCGGGCAAACATAACATTTATCGCCATACCATGCCACGTCGCTAGTTCGATTAATTACGCATTCGTATCGATTTCATCACCCCCCTCCGTTTCGCTATAGCGCGCGTCGTGCCCAATGACTGGTTTGTATTCATACTGTTTTTACAAACCAAAAACTAATATCTTAAGATGTATGCTGTAACATACATTTTATAGCAAAGTTTAATACCATCTCTCTAGATACATGTATATACATGTTATTCTCTGCAGCTTATACATAGTTTTACGAATTTTATGTCGTTGTCGTTGTTGTTGTTGTTGTTTAATTTATTTGAATGCAAAGTAGGTAGTTAAGCGGGCTGAGAAGTTGCAGGGTTGTTTACAGATCGACTAACGACTGTTCGTGTTCTAGGATCGTGAGCGGAGATGGACACACAACACATTTCCATTTCTATTTATAATTCATTCTACATACCTCGTCTTTGTGCGATAACTTAGATAAACTCGCCGTGTCTTCAATTAGATAAATACCCCCTCGAGATAGGAGATAATAGGTACTGAACTAGTCACGTGGTACGGGAAAAATATACATCGTTTGAACGATTTCCGCTATCGTCGACGCAGACGGCCGTAACTAAATAACGCCCTGAGTAATGTAGCGGCACCGAGAATGAAAGCGGATTTGGTTTAAGCACGAGGAAACCACCTTTGTTATAATATTGAAATCAGCACACAGACGACGGGGCCTTTACGACAAGTTGTAGCAGACGATAAATATCTTCTACACGTTTGATTTATTAAGAAACGACCCAGTATTCGTAGCTCATGTATGCGTATACATTTCGGAATGGAGTTTTACGACCCTGTCCCGGTCGATCGACGATCCGTCTCCGCGAATAAGGTAGTCATGCGAAAACTTAATTATTTAACAGAAATGTCGGCTTTTAGAAATGAAACACAAAGACACAGTCACGTTTTACTGAAAACGGTTCATTTGATACTAGAAGTACAACTAACAACGAACGTAATTAGATGCAAACACGCACTCCTATACGTAGATCGGAAAGTAATCTATTCGCAACCGTAGATAATTAAAGTAATTCAAATTTTACAATTTATTCGCTCGGTATTTTAGCTTTGTGAAATAAAATAAAAATATTTTATCAAATATTTGTAAAAGGCTCGCTTTCTTATGCTCGTGTTTGATGCACATTTTCAGCGTGCAAATGATTCCTTTTTTATCTTTCTAAATCACTTATGCGCTATGAAAAAAAAAGTCTAGCGGAAGTGTTGAGAACTCGTTACTTTAATTGTTTAACATTAGACATGCAGAGAAAAAGTACAAAATGTTGTATAACCGCCTTAATCGTTAGTCGACGACGCCTTGCGGAAGTTTGCACGTAGGCGACCAATCTCGTTCACCACTCACACCCCCGGCGAGATTGTATCGGTCTCCCTCCGTTACAATCGGCTCCACGTGTACGCTAGCAGCTATCAGTAGGAAAGTATTAATTTTCATTGGCGTCGCAAGGGACGCTTAAGAACAGCTACAATTCCGTAGATTAATGCCCTGTAAAAAACCATTGTTTTCATCCCGCTTTACTACCGGCCCAGGCTCCGCCACAGAGAATGGAGCCCATTTTGCGCCTTTATAACCGATCGATGTGTGTTTCCGTATATCGTATAACGCCCACTGTAATGCTTACGGAAGCAAAATCCTTCTGCAGTGTGTTATTTATTTATTTATAGCGGGTGTTTATCATACATAGTTTTAACACTTTTCTAACAATTGTTGTTATTTTTGTTGCGTATTTTAACACATTAAAAGTTTTTATTATGCATTTTTATATTTTTTTCGGACGCAATGTCGCTTAGAAAGTCTAAGCCTATAAAGCTGTGAATTGTCTCAATTGTAAAGCATGTGGCGAAAGGAACAAAATGCTCATTTTGTAGATGGAGCATACTTTGTTACTTTTAATAAAAAGATCTTAGTTATGATTGTCAATTGATCAATTCAGCGACAAATCTGACAAATATAAATTGTAGAAGTATAAATAAATAACATATGCATATTTAAGAGTCACGTATGAAATTAACATGCTTGTTATCTAAAACGTGTATGCACGCACACATACTGCAACAAATAATCCACTAACAGAACGCTACACGGACAATATGCCCGGAAGTCGATATATATATGAAGGGCCAACGTCCGTAATTAATAACATTGTCGGTAATACGATGCCTTGCGGAAATTAAACCATTGAGAAAGTAAAGACTTTCGCCCTAAACTATTTTGTCGATAACGCGGATACAGCGTTGCGCCAGACTTCGCACAAAAGTTATGATGCTTCGCCTCACGCCGGCCTATTCTATTGAAAGGCGATCTTGTTTTGTCCCCGTCTTCGTACAGTGTCAAACATTTCCAATTACAGAAATGTTGCCCCATAATTTAATAGCTTAACATTGTTTACAGATCCAGCGAAACTGGATTTACCGTCGCTTTCCATTTCTGCACAAGATGTTTAGAATAAATCCCCTTTCAAATCAGCAAACATTAACAGTCTACTGGAATTCCGCATATCTTATTTATACAATTGTATTTCGGTTTATTTATAAATAAGAAGAGGTAATTTTCCTCTGATCCAAAATCACCAAATGAAGACGAAAATAAACAAATGTATCTAATGTAGACAGTTAATACGAAGTAGTATTTGCACTAATTATGAGATAACAAGTTCACAAAACCTTGGCATACTGTCAAGGGTAAGATTTATGTTTACGTCGAAGTTGCGACTAGGGTTTATTTTGACAATATATTAATAAAATCGGAGGAATACTCCGCTGTGCTGCGTGGAGTTTATTCAGAAGTATGCACGAGTGGTCTAGCAGTCAAAATTAAATGACCCGCTTCGATCCGCCTTGGCTGAAACGCTCGCACAATTGGTGTGTTTCGGTCCGCTCTAAGATTGAATAAATAACTCGTTTCGATCGAGCGATATTTAATGCCATGGACGGTGGTATCCGGAGCCCCCGCGTGACGTTTGCCTGACTTTCTTATCGATGTTTATTATACAGATAACCCCATTTCTGCACTTAACTTTCCTGTGAGCCTACCCGATCGTGCGGTTTGGTTGTAAACATATCGGGTCGGTTTCGATCTTTGCGCAATTGTTCCTAACCACGTTATCTTGGCGATCCGAAACAGATAAAATGCATTATTGTTCGTGACGGGTGAATTACAGGAGATTCCGAAGGCTTTGTGCCAAACCTCGAGTTTCTAGGCGAAACATGTTCAATATGCAGAACAAATTTATAATCAACTTTAGAAACGAATTGTTATTTTTTCTTCCAGTTGAAATGACTTTTATTTGTAGCTTACACCATAAAGTATTAATGAGAAATACTTGCGAAGATTTGGACGCCGTACCCGCATGATCGTCGAAACACATTAACGAATTGTCGGTCTTGCATCGTGGCCATCTACGAGACGGGATTAATTACATGCCATTTTGTATCCGTGTTCGGCCCGCTTACGGGGCTTACGGAATATAAAGGCAATGCTTGTTGTATAAAGGAACTCCGGACTCAGTTACAAATGATTGATTTTCAATAGAACCCCAAGTCGGACGCGTTACGAGTCCTGGCCGCGGCCCCTTTGTCATGGCTTCGTAGCGCTCAGCGAATCTATGTTTGTCGCGCTATGCGTAAAAAAACAACCACAGCAGTTAACAACTCTCAAAACTAGGGGATGGCTTACTAAGGCTTACCAAATAGAACCCAATACTTTAGATAATTCTTTTCGGCGATTTTATCGACCACTCTTTTATTACTAATCTCTCCATTTTTGTGTGTAAAATTAATCCGCCTTTTTTCGGGAGGGATCATAGTTGGCGGCATTATTAAACAAAACATGCTATAGACGTAACGTTACGATTAAGAGGCATAATGTGCAGGGTATCAACCCATCTAAACCTTAAGACAAAGTTATTTTTCCTAAACAAAAACGATTGATTTCTTAAAAACCAAATATACGACCAAAGGCGTCAAAACAACTACCATCAATAGCACCACAAAAACAACCCACTGCTATAACTAGTAAATGTAAAAGCGACATAAATATCGACTCATTTCATAAAGAATGTTGTCTTAAATGTGTCCGACAACACCATTCAAACCGTACATTTACTTGTATTCATATTTTTAAATTTGATTTTATCTTCCCAATCCAGGCTTTCAGGCAATAAAACAGGACATACATGTTTTGAAATATTCAAACAGGACACAGAATAGAAGGCGTGGGATAAACATGTACGCCCTATTCCGGATCTAATATTTACGCTAGTCATTTTCCGCTCGCCTACGTGTGCATAACGACGATCGAATTGCAAGCCACTTACTGGTTTAATGTTGGGCTCTTATGGCGGTTAAATTAATACGTTAGACGAGAAATCCCCGACCCCCTTCCTTCTTCTCTTCCTTCATCTCCTCCTCCTCCTCTTGATCATCACTATAGAAATCGTATTCGTCGTTGTCGTCGTCGCCATTACCGCCGTCATTGTCGTCATTGTCGTCGTAGGCGACGACTCACTCACCATTATGATAGTATTTGGGTATTAAATATTTGTATTCGCGACATCTATCATACTAAGATGACGACATGTTACGACGTGTGGCTGTATGGCATACTAAGGCGAAATCCAAACTGTTGCATGTTAAAGCTACCATGATGATGATGGGGCCGACCATGTCTTCCAGACAATGCTCTTTGCGTCGGCTTGACGTTACACATGTTGTGTATACATGACCAAACTTTCATTATTAAATTTAAATGCATTTCTTTAATAACATTTTTCAGGACATCAATTTTGTTAATTTTTTATGTACGCTATTTGGTTTTAAGTAACATTTTCATAACATCTGAAGTCTACTTGCGTAAACAGCTTGTTGCGAAATACGAGCAATCAGAATCGGAATGCAGTACGTTTAAATGGAAATAAACTATTGCGCGGAAGACATAAAGCAGTTCGGTGTAACTGATGGAACTGAACGTCAAAAACCAGGATAGTTTGCTCTAAGCTTATCCATTGCACGTCACCAGTCGCGCCATCGTAAGAAAGCATCATCGGCGCAATGTAATGGACAAAAGCAAACAGAACAACACGTGTAGGACATGTCCTTTTCCAGCTGTGACAAGACGCTGAAGAAAACACATGTCCTTAGCGAAGCAGCGCCGCCTGCAATATACGACGTGGCCAATTCAAGTTAAATGCTTTATTGGATTCAACTTGAAGGAGATTCGTTCATAGTTTGATTACTTATACAGTATCTTAAAAAAAGAAATTGGCATAGGATGAGTTTTCGACGTCTTTCATTGTACATACTCTAAATGAGCTTTGAAACTAGGGTTGTAATGCTATAGTCACATGTTATATGTATTGCCGCCATTGATAGACGGCCTTCCGGCTAACATTGAGTCAACTGTTAATGCTATAGACATATGTTATATGTATTGACGCCATTGATGGACGACCTTTCGGCTTACATTGAATCAACTGTTTAAACTATCCATTCTCATTTAACAATGCTCTCAACCTTCCGCTCTTGGACAATGGAATAACAAAGGAATACCACAATACTTTTTTACGATTCAATAAAAAATAAATAGTTAAAACAATGCATATGTTTAAGGAGATACTGTAAAGTCCAAGTGTGTCGTGTCTTTTTTTTTTCTCGCATTTAATTTAAACAATAATGAGAACGAAAGTGTACAGGTCTTTAAATAGGCATGTAATGCAACAATTAAATTCAAAACCTATCAGTTTGTCAGCTCGTGTTAAAAGAGCAACATACAGAACATTATTTTTGTATGAAGTGTTTGTATATCCCTTATTTCAAAACAATTTCAAACGAGACCAAATATGGCTATAATACCATAAGGAAGTTTCAAGATAAAACGGAAATTTATTGATGCGTATGTTTCAAAACATTGATAAAGAATATGAAGTAAAGTTTTAAAGGGTGTAGCAGTAGTCCTAAACACACGATCGCCACATGTACACATTGGACAAACAAACCGAAATAAATTTCACCGATCGCCGTTCGTATTTTATGAGCAATCTAAGGTCTAGTCACATAGATAACGTCCCCCATTCAACCGCACGGGCATTCTTGTGTCGGAGGGTTGACGCGCGATAAATCGAGAGGTCTTTGTTTGGACTTAAGCGGCTTAAATTTCCCCCCAAGTCGGACTCGATGGACTGGTATCATAACGGATAAATAATCTGACAGCGCACTGCCCTGCGGCGACATCTCGCGCCGGTGTGTTAACATCGGGTAACACTATATGTGTGACACATGAGCACGTCCGTAAAGGCTATGCTAGAGTGTGTAGGTTTTATTTGTATCACGACGATTTTATGAGCTTCTTTTGCGTAATCGACAAAGCGGGGCGTTTCCGTAGCTGTTTAAATGTCGAACTGTGACAGACAAAAAAGATGAACACACTTACAATTAGTCATATCTAAGATATAAACAATAGAATTGATCGCCTAACAACAGTAATGACGATTAGTTTCAACTGTTTTGCGCCATTGTTTGTTGTGTCCGTCATTTAAGCTTTAAGCTTTGAAACAGGGTATGTCAAACATATATATAAATATATATAAAGCTTTGATAAAACACTTTCTTTTGAATATTCTTTGCGGTTTGTACTTTTTAATGTCGCATTCGCTTATGAAAAGCTGAAACAAAATATAAAACAAGCGGCAAAAATCAATACAACGATCAAAATATGCCATTTCCACTCAGTATATAATTATCGTTTTGGTTGAAAAGCCGCGCAATGGCGACATATGGCTCCGCGGGATTTCTTGCGTGTCGTGGCCCAATGCTGCCGCGAGCTAGTTTTATTGCGTACGGAAATTAAAATATGCGCTCCTTTACCAATCTCGCCATCTCCGGCAATGGAGAACTCTTATCATACATACAATGGACGACTTAATTTGCACTAGGCAACGTGTGTACGGGGTATTTATTCAAAGGCAGAAAACTGTAAATCCGCTCACGCTAATTAAAGCCGTGCCGAGCGAGTGTCTACCCGCGTAAAAAAGGCGGCGAATTGCACAGTATCAGTAGAATCATTTCCACACGCAGCATGCTGTAGTTTTGGGCGATTGGCTTCAAATTTTAGGCGCCATGGTTAAGTAAAGTAATCGATTTTGAATTAAGCAAACGTCTCGGAACCGCGTGCTTCGGCACAATAAGCGACGCTCTGCAATGACGCAGTCGGAATTTTTCCTGTAAAACCTTCAATTTATTGTCCGAAACGGAAGCTTCCTCAGTATATAGATATAAATAAGAACGATTTCCGCTAAAACATGTAGCGGATATTTGCGTTCCTAGGGAAGTTGTCATTTACTTCAAAGTATGCAAGTTGTATTAATCTGTCGCATATACATAAACCAGCAATGGACACTAGGGGTTAAGTACACGGTAACTCATAGCAACCATTTAGACAATCGAAGTTAAACGATAAATCGGTTAATCAATTTATCGACAAATCCCCTTATATATTTGTCAAAGCTGCAATTCAAAACACATTTCTCGACGATAGAAAACTTGAGAAAACATGGATAGCACATTAGCCTCTATGTTTCATTGACCGACTATTTTCTCGCCAATTCTGCAGACGATAGACTGCGAACGACAGGCGCTAAATTTTGTAACATATGTTTTTCCTCTAGAACAGTCCAGGTATTTGTGCGACGTGCGTCATCATACATTCAATTGCTTTCTCCCTCGGGGGCTAAAATACAAACGGCCGGAAGTTGGTAAAGAAAATAAAACTGCTGTACGAGGGCCTAGGCTTGGCGTGTAGATAGGTACAAATGTAAACATTGGATGATTAGCAGCGGACCAACACACATACAATTATGCGTTCTTGCGCCGTATTACGTCTTCTCTCACCGAAAATCCGATAAGCGTACATACATAATGTATAAAGTCACGCACGTGGCGAATACATGTATACACCGCGAGAGAACCACACGATCTTCTAACTGATAGTAACATGTGCACTGGCGCACAGTCGACGGCGTTTATTTTAATCGCATTGATAATAAAAGGTGTATACGCTTGTCGGAACGCGAGGGCAATTTTACGACATAAGTTGTTTTGTGCCGATTTACGACATCTATCTGTTTACCCGGCGGCGTCTGTCTTTGTATGTGAAGCCTGATATATCTCCGTCAGTCATCGACTATCCCTCGCTCATTGTATATGTCACATGCAACCTCTAGGCTATAGCATTACATGACTTCCGTTTTTTGTTATGAATATCCGCATCGGAAACTTTATGTTTGAGGAGCTATTAATTTTTTTCTGTCCTTTGTGTTTCAGAAAAGATATAAACAAACACAAGACCCTTACAGATATACACATTGCATGCACATACCAGTCCCCAAAAAACATGTCATGAAGCACACATTGTCTTGATTTTGTTTTGGTTCCGTCCGATCGTTTGCAGGGCTTTACCCCGGTTGATTTCGTATTTCGTTATTGTTGTAATGGCGTGATATGCCGTGTTTAAATGCGCCGAAAGTAGCAAAGGCGATCATACGAGTACATGATACGTATTAGTGCTGTGCATGCTGACAGAATTGTATCCGCATCGCTTTTCCGCCTTAAACTTTATCATGAGATACAGCTGGCGGTTTAAATATTTTCATTTGGCGGCAAATATATTGTTAAGTGAACATGTAAAAACGCCGTTGTAATTAACGTTTAGTGTTTTGTACCGGGAGTCTTACTGTTCTTACATTTACCAATTCTATTTATTAACACGTGATACTGTTTTAAGGTGTTATATCTCTTTTACTGCATTTTATACTGTGCTCTAAGATATCAAGTTCGCTCACACTTATAATATATATATTCTATTTATACTCGAATACTCAAGTCTCTATAACAGACAGATGGTTTATCCAAAAGTGTACGTGCTACCGCACACTGTTGTCTGATATATACTCGTATGTATCCCACGCAGAAACAGCCTCTTAAAAGGTCTGAGTATTTTCTGTCGTCAATGTTTCAACATTAGTCTCGGAAAATTAAAAAAGTCGACTAATCTTTCCTACAGAAATCTAATGGAAGCCATAGAAACACGTGCCGGAAAACGATATTTAAGCGAGATTATATTGCCAGGGATACCTAGCGGAGAATACCAAAACTTTTTTTATTTATAATTCCTTTTTCCTCTCCCCACCACTTCTATATGGCGTCTGAATAATTCATTTCGCAAAGCCGTATACGCATTGATAGTTTAAGCAAATTCACTATCACGATAATGTTTAGAGGTTTCCTTTGTTTGCTGAGTCGGCCCGGCACATGTAGGTTTCCCAGCAGCCCTTGCGAAGAGTCACGTGCGCGGACCAAGGCTTGACGGGATCGATCTGAACCACGGCGCCCTTACGGAAATGGCGTGTCTCGATCGCGTTTCGTGCCACTCGCCGTCTTTAGAACATGAGAGCGTCGCAACTTACGAATAAGTTGGTAAATTACATTATATAAATCGATTCCACTGAAACTACCATCTGTTAAGGGTTTTTACCGTAGGAGAAATGATGCGACGACGCGAAAGTAAGAGAAAAGAGCGGTGAACGCATCTTATTGCACATAGCTATTAATGAAGCTGTTTTGTTAAGAATTGTCTTGATAACGTTTTTGTCACTGAAAGAGACCGGTTTTATTATTTCTGAGGGGCGGGCTTTAATTGAAGTGAGTCCGAGTGTCTATGCAATTAATTTCAAATTTGTGTCTTACCCAGATTTTATTGATCAGCGCTAAATCGACAAATTTCTTAACCATTTGTCACGCTTCATGCGTCTGTGTTGTGGTAAAATGCGCATTAATTTAGAAAATAAGAAAATTCTATTTATGAATCTGTCATTAAACTGGTATGCGTAAATAAACGTTGCGTATAATAAAACGGTTGCTATGGTTATAGTTTGTGAAGCGATAATTGCATAAAACGTGTTATGCATTATAATAACCTTTGTGTATTCTTTTTTTTTTTTTTGCCAGAATAACTTTTCAACCCTGATTCATACGCGGATCGGTTAACGATTCATGAAAACTTTAAACCAAAACAAATTATAAAACAGGATATTATACATTAGCTTGCGAAACGGCGTTTATATGCAAAGTATTAACAATTACATCTGTTTCCCGCGGGTATACATTGGAAATGTACATTAAAGTAGAGTGTAAATAAATGGTTTTATTTTCCTCCCGCATCTACGTAATTTAAAGCGTCGTCGCCCATTGATTGAAGCATATGCCATGTAGCGCTCGACCATCCGTGGTCGATTGGTATGTATTCTTCCGCCGGTATGAAAGGAGGCTGTAGGCATTGATTGTCTCGACTTGGTTTTGAACCTGTATGTAAAGTCGTGAACATTAACGTTTAAGACTAGATTCTGGTTACTAGGCATTTTAATTTTTGTGATTTATATAATTTTTTTATTAATGAATAAATTTCAAGCATATATTGACAAATTATTGTTATAGAGCCATCATAACTATAATTTGCAAATGACACATGCTCTTTAGACATATACAGACATAGAAATAATCAACATATCTTATAGAAATGCCAAACAACCTGATTTTGTTGACATGTTATATATACTATGTGTGCTTTACAAACAAAACGCACACGAAATCAAATTGGCTATCCAACGTTTTGCATAAAAATTAAAATTATCGCATAACTTCTATTCAGAGATTATATTTCAGTACAAACCCACAATTGTTCAGAGGTTGTTTTTTTGCCTGCGTTCGCAGCAAAAAAAACAGTATATATCAAAGACACTCCCCTGATAAACTATACACGTTTCCATTTGCATTCTTCACATGCGTTTAAAACGAAAGAACGTACGTGAGAGAATTTTTAATAAAACAGGAAAAAATATCTTATCAGATCAGTAAATTGACTTCATACAAAGAGTCGCCACGTATATAGCCATTATAACATAGCTCGCGTGGATAGATTTGCAGACTTGATTCGAAGCGTTGCGATTTGTAGATCCATCGAAGTTATTTACACGAGCCGAATTCGATATCGCTATTTTATTACCGCTGTATTGCTACGGTGTACCGGTTTTAATCATAGATACCATTATTGTCGACTGAAATGCCACGCACATGAGTACAAGCTACATTAAACGTGATAGCAGACTTATTTCATTTGAAGACTCGCCCAAGCGTGCAAAGTCCCTACTGCGATTAAACGAACAGGATTGTGTATTCGTATATATTTCACATCGCTTAACATAAATGTAGGTGAATACTGTATTAAGATTATCTTAAATTACACCAAAATGCGACTTGAAGTAATGTGAGACGTGCAAATAACCATTTATACATGTAAACTATGATATGAAACGAACAAGAGCAGACAAAGAATTGTACGGAGAGAATTTCATGCTAAAAATGCGGACGGGCTTGACAAATTTTTTATCCTTCATGTAGTACACACATAAAAAGAAGTGGATAAAAAACGCTATTGTCATCGCAACTCAACTATTAGGTATGACGACACCCATGTTCCGTAAACACAATTACCGTTGGCGCAATGCCGCCTAGCGGTACGAGTGTCGACAATAAATCAGTATTTCTATTCAAAGCGATAACCAACATGTCAGAAAGCGTTTATTAGCACCAGATTTGCCAAAACCAAATTTCTGTGGCTGCAGAAGTATGTATGTACGGTTTCTCTACGCGCGATTACCACGTCGTTTATTCTCACAGTATTGCATGCAGTCATTAATAAAAAGATGTATTCTGATACTCTACCGCCTTCCTACGCGATATCCTTTGTATACGATGTTGTTATTTATGTTTCTGTGAAGGACGCACAACCTAACTCGATGTACGTGCACATGTGAATAGTTTCAAAGCATTCAACATCTGCTTACGTCATGCGATACGTCGGGCGGTCGGTGGGGGATCTAGCATAGAAAATGAGAAAATTGCTTTTCGGTATCCCTTTCTGCCGACCTTTTTCAAATCTTGATTAATTACAAAGTTTAAGTAGAGAAACAGTACACCGTCGCGTCACCAGGACGACGAGGCTTTACACGCTAGCATGCACGCGACTCGATACCAAACCGGAAATTTCGCGCACGGTTTATCGCCATGACTCACTGCTCAATAAATCCGACCGGACCAAGGCATATATGTGGTAGAGAAATATCATGAAAAGAGAACTATACACGAACTCCGTGCAAAATATCCACCTGAGACCTGGCGGGCGTTGCTGTAATGACTTCCGCCCGTCCGGTGTTACACTTCTCCACGCGGAATGAGCATTGCGGAAAAACAAGTGCAGTCGTTTGCACGCCGTATTATAAATTCAGCACCCGAGACCAAATTTAAATTACTTCCATTTTCGCAGCTCGTCATAAATTACAAACGATTAAGTCAATTTAATATCTGTTCGCACGGAATGGGCAAAATATAATATGAAAAGAAGAAAATAAAAACAAACAAACAGGAAAATCCACTCATAAAACGCAATAGGTTAAATATGGCGGACATTAACAATGCGAAAAATGCCTTCTCGCTTGTTGGAAGAACAATGCAGAAGGTTATTAAAACATATAATCGTCG
The DNA here is from genome assembly GCA_007844125.1 of Sinonovacula constricta. NCBI lineage: Eukaryota > Metazoa > Mollusca > Bivalvia > Cardiida > Solecurtidae > Sinonovacula > Sinonovacula constricta. Next base: position 29,162,874 of record CM017564.1, on the reverse strand, counting down.
CATGCGTTTCGTGGTCTCAAATTAAAAATCATCAGCAATTACAACAAAATCACATCTTTCAAACAACCACACATTTGAAACCTGCCAGACATAATTGTAATAAACGTTTTCAACGAATTATTTTACCTATATATATCCTAAACGAAACAGATTAAATAATTTTGGCTGTTAAATTTGGAACAGAAATTGAGGATTTCAACGTTGCGTTCATTAAGTCCCCTCTCTTATATACATATATATCTTGATTAAGATTTCAGGCTTGCACCGTTTGTTTAGGGGTGGTAAGCGTAAACGTGCACCGGAAGTAGTACCCCTGAGTCTTTTTTATATTATAAGGTATATTCTTCTGTTTTGTGACTGTGTTTGCTCTATTTAAAATAAAAGCATGTCATTTGGTGCAAAACAAAGCTGAAACATTGCAAAATAATGAAAATGCAAAATAACTGCACTCCTATGCTCAATTATGGACTGATCTATTTATACCGGAACTGATCATTTCATTAAAAATGTGAGGGTACACTATGCAAAAATTACGGTGTCTGTTTTCAGGGGAGGATAACTGTCTTCGCAACACATACCTTACCTTTGCACAGACCCTGTTAATTAGATAATGCTTTTGTCTTTCTCACAATGTATAGTTTTGGGGTTCCCAAAGAAACGGGTTGCTTTAAATTGCTTCTAAAGTTGTGACATTTACTATAAAGTAAAAGAAACAAACAAATGAATTTAGTGTCGTGTAACCTTTAAATGTCTACATGCATATAATGAAGTCGTAACAAAATATAAATGAAGCGGAAACATCGTCTTAGTACTTTAACTTAATACAACTAAGCAACACATGATATTATATCAAGGAAATGTGTGTTATTTCAAGTGTTTTGTATATGGTGGCGACTCGAACACAACTTACTGCTGGATACTTCGCCATTAGAGTGCGTTTCCGTTTCCGGTCTACTCTTAAAGGTGGTTATCAGCAGTTTGCATCAGATTTTGTTTGTCACACAACCATAAAAATTGCTGTTAACCGCAAAAATTAACTGATCCCGCGCTATTTACTGATATCGTACATTTGTGTAGAAAATGGTACATAACACCCAACTCATCATTGCAAACATGTATGTCTTATTTGAGCCACGTTGCACAGATAACCTTTTTTTATAAACTTCCTATTAAGCTTACATTATATCACAATGCGACTAAATCACCATAATTCGTTCAGCCATCGACGTCTATTTTCAGCAGTAAATGCCAATCGTGCTTATAGATTTAGAAAGAAAGAGTTTTAGGAACGTTTTTTTTTTTTTTTCGATTTGCAGTGCTTAACAATGAAAGTAGTGTTTTAATTCGGCTTTATTTAGCCTAAGCATGAGTTTATGTAGAAATATGTCCTAAATTCCTCTCAACTGGTAGAGCTTCGGCTTGCGGATCGTGAGGTCGCGTGTTTAAACACCGGCCGGGTCAAACCAAAGACTTTAAAATTGGTAGTAGTGGCTTCCCTCCTAACGCACGGGGCTAAGGGGACAGCATTACGCCTGACTCGTCGGTGTCAGTATAATGGACCGGCCGGGTTCAGTCCCTGGGTACCTTATAAGTGACCCTGTGCTATAATGATAGAAATGTCGCTGCACAGTATCGGCCAAAATGCCGGCAAATCCCATCCCGTTCCATCTCCAAATTCCTCAAAACAAGTGTAGATTGTTGTTTTTTGTATTTTATATAAGTTAATCATCGGATACCACCCTTTAATCCACATTATGCTTCGTTTAGTTGTTAGCAATGCAAAATTAGTTTCTTACAACAATATGTGAAGGAAATATGATACATAACTTGAGACTCTCAAATACTTCAGAGCTACACCATCTGCACACGCCTGGTCAAATCGTGCTTATCGGGATAAGAGTTACGAATATGGCTGCGCGACCCACTTGTGACGAGGTTTTCAATGTCGTTATGAAGATAATAGTATTTGGCAAACCAAAATATCCGTTTCCCTTTTGAGTCCTGAGGGATATGTAGATTTTTAATCCAGATAATGCGTCTCTCGACCTTATCACGGATTTGTGAAACGCGGCGTGCCTACGGACCGGAATATTAGCGCAAGAATACTGATTTGTGTGTTTCAATCGCCGCCGTTTACGATGTTTATCTATAACACAGACCGAGTGTGGGCCCGACTTATCTAAGAAGCTCTAATTCTTGTAAAAGCGGACGTTAAAGGCAACATTTTGTGCGGGTTTATCTGCTCGAGAACAATGGCCGGTATAAGGAAAGAAATGTTAAAACACAGATATATAAACAGAAGAGAAAACATGCACATCCTTTGTTTAGGGTGATTAGGAAGTCAATATCCTACAAGGAAATTTATAGTATAATGGAAATATCTTAATATAAAACCCCACACAAATGTTTACAAATGTACTATTAAAATTAAAATTAAATATATATACGATTATACTTAAAGGAATTCTTTTCAGAAAGAGGTTGTTTGTAAAAGAAATGCCATTTGCACAGTTGTATATAATAGTAATTTATTTAAATTTTGCTGTAAATATTTTAAGTTTGGAAGGGTAACAACGTGTACACTTGTAACCAAAACACGTTCAAGGTGCTTAGAGTGAGTGACACATTACACGGTCATCGTACAGAGTTTATTAAAAGGTTGACCTTGAAACAACACCCGTCTTTGGCAATGGTCACGTACTGGAGAGAAAATAAACGAAATTTATCTCATAAAACTACAGAAAACTGTACACGCGCGCTGGTCCGAATCGCTATCTGCCCTACGGCAGCGCGCCATTGACGTCATACTTAGATGTTAAAGCGAAAGGCTACACCGGTAAAGATTTCACTGATGATGTATGTCGGAAATATCCCGTCTTTGCGTGCTTCAAATAGCATGCGTACGTTTATTTTGACGTGCAATTTCTCGAGATCGAGCCGTCTGAGGCTTACTTGTCATCCATCATCGAAGCATATCGCTCGTGTTATTCATGAACACCCACAAAATTCGTCTTTTTGCTAAAGACTTAAGATTTCGAGAACGCTTACCGGAATTTGTATTTTCGCTTTTAGATTTGTTTAGGCAAAGGCAAAGGCAACATCCACGTACTATATAAGTTACGAATGTCATTAAAAATAAAATAATGGTCTCAACATAATGGCGTAAGTTTTTACCAACGTATGCATGGAAAACGGTTCCAGATGTTGCGGATAAAATCATAAAAAGATGTCATAAATAGAAAAAAGTATTATTGTATAGCTCAGATATTTCAAGTCACGAACGACATTGTGTCTGGTTCACGTCGAAATCCGTGTTTATTAAAATCGAAACCGTAAAAAAAATCTAGCAGTTTAATCGCGTGTGGATGAATATTTAATCGCTCGTAAGTTTTGTTAATATATCCACTTCTTCCGGCCTACATTTCTGTACGAGCTTTATTCAAACGCCTCGTTCCATAGAAAAGCATTTACGTTATATAATTTCATTAGTGGAATGCGCATAAGCGGAGAAATATATAATTACAGAGCAATGTGACAAACGCGACATTTCTACGGTCGTACTTAGTAGAATTTTCTGCCTGAGGAAAGACTGAAGTCGGCCACCGACACAAAGAAAAGACATTTCCGTGTTTCGATATGGCTGTATTGATTGCATTCTACCCCAGCTAATGAAATGATATGAAGCACGAATGCCGAACAGACCGACGTACTTTACGCGAAGAAAAATAGTTCCGACGATGAATTATCAATTCTTTTATCGACCTTATGGCGGTTAGTGCAAAAATTGGAAAGCCCCCTTTGCCGCTTTCCGTGTATTGACTTCTTTCCTGGCCATTTACAGGCGATTCAAAGACGGACAATTAATCACGAGAAATGTTTGAAAGAAAACACTTTAATAATCTCAACAAGCAGATCGTAATTACTCCATATGTTTACATAAATCGAAGCAGAATGGTTGTATTCGTGGGTTGAAGCATTTGGTATAAATGTATACTCTAGGCCGTAAACTGTCACGGGTTTATACGTAGTCTGCATTGTTGCTATTAAACATGATCGTTGAATAAGTGATATTATTAAAAAGAGACATTTTCTGGTCTCCATTTTGCCACGAAAAGTTGTTTAACATATTAAAAGGAGTAGATCAAAGCTTCACACTTATTTAAAGCTCGTCATCTGACATTAAATTTACAATCAAATGCGTCATGATCACCAGTCGATGGACAAGATGGCCCATGCAAGACGACATAAGCGACACAATACTTTTCAGCCGGGGTTAAAACATCAAGTACATTTAGAATGTAACGGGCTGTTAAATCGACAGGAAGGGTACTTCCGCTCGGAGTGCGGAGGGATACAGACTGGTTTGATGGCAGCCAATCGATTCATTGTTACCGGCCCGATATAAAAACATCTCGCAATACTGTCAGAAATAAAATTATCCTTTGTTCTAGAGTAAACAAGATTCACGTGACGTTTCTATTGATACAAACAAGAAGGGTGCCGTGATATTTACTTAGCGTAAGTTTAACAAATGTGTTAAGCGTCGCCCGGGCGTACCAAATAGACCGGAAATAGACTCATGTACAAAACTGTTATGCAGACGACAGATTATAACTGGCTCGCTTTTTATAGACATTGCCTGTGCTACATGTTTACTTATAACGCCAAGTTCGTGTTTTTTTTTATCTTTGCTATTTGTTGTTTATAAATATAAATCGCAAAACCCGTACGGCTAGCAACGCCTGCCTGTTAGGTATACACGTAAGTGAAAGCTTGCCGTCGACATAAAACTGGTAAACAAGTCACAAATTCATGTGAATTTTCGACTTACTTCGTGACTTGGTACTTTAATTATTTCTATACAAATACAAGCGCTTACGTAGCACTCGATAACCAAGTCGTATTTACCTGTTTTATTGGTCTATGCGGGCACGAAGAAAGGTTATTAAAACGTTTATTGGTGAAGCTATATCTAGGTTTTATATCCAGCTAAATTCCGATCGACCGGAAAATGGAATAAACACAAGTTATCAATTTGCATCTGATCAACCGGTTGGTATGAATTGAATGTCCATCGACTTTATCAAGTACTCATGTTGATCTAGATGGACGGGGAAACAGCAATATGGTACAACGACATTATGCACAACGGACATTGACATTACAAATCAATAACGACGATAAAATATTTCTGCAAGCGCAATTTTCGGACAACTAATGTAGTTATAAATACATACATAATGTAGTCATAAAAATAAATGTGCATGTACATAGTTATACGGAGTATTAATAACAAATAATAGGCCTTTGTATTCCGACACTCATAAATTCATTCCTTTTTGTCTTTAGGAAACCGATGAACCTCAGCCCAAGAAGCGTGGCCGAAAGCCTAAACGTCAACGACAGCGTCATCAAATGATTATCGCCCGTGCTGCACGTAAGATGATGATGATGTCGGCCAGTGCCAAGAACAAGACCATTAAAGCCGATGACAAGGTCAACCTGGTTGGGACTCCTGTGCTCAAAAATGACACCAAGACACCTGGTGACGTCACAGACAAGACGCCTGCCATTGATAATGCACACGAAAGGTTGGACCTACATTTCTTATACTTTAGCACGTAATACTATAACAACGACCCTGTAAAGCCAACCGCCTTTTAAAATTGTTAGATGTGCATTTCCCCACCATTCTAAGAAAGGTTAATTGGCATAAAGCTCTGTCTTGTCAATGACACTGTGTGTGCGTTCGTCCGTCCGCGGGCTTTTGCGTTTCCGATTAAAAACATTTGAAGTACTTATAATCGCAGTTATATTCCTTTCTTGGGACATTTAAACCAAAGTTTTCCGGCGTCCACGTCTTTTGGAAACATTTCTAGTTTGAAAATAGTTTACACCCACACGTATTTGTAAACTGCATATCGCGGTATCTAATGGCAATCTCATTTTGAAAATTGCGCAACTTAATGTCTCTCTAGCATTTATTGTGAAAGTAATCTAGCGATTACGGATATAGAAACAGTCTAATGGAGAAATCGCCACAGAAACCCGCCAAAAGTAAAGTCGACAGGCTACTGGCTGGTTGTTTAATCTGCAACGACTTCTGGCGACATTTACATTGGAATGGAAATCCGATGTCGCCGTTTGATGTTTAAGATCGTCTTTCACGAGCGTGACTTTCAAATTCGTTTGAAACTTAATTTCTCCAACACGAGTCGCTGATTAATTGGCATACAGCGGGCGAGTTTCTTGTAATCCTTCGAGACGAGGTGGTAAATTAAGACGAATATCTTTTTCCAGCTTAAATGTACCTAGTTTTCATCTTCAATTTAAAATCCAACTAATACGCGACTTAGAATGCTGGAAAGTCGTTAAGGTATGATAACAGTCTAAATGCTCTTAAATGTGCATAAATTTATTGTTAGAACTTGACTGGTTGAGCCAGTATCTACTGCGGTAAAGGAACTGTCCTTATACTAAACGGTTTTAGAATAACTTCCACGTCTATTTAATTGTGTCACTATTTGGTTATGGTACACAGTCGACCGAGAAAATATAAATATGTATAATTGTGATGCATGTTTAAAAATACGGGGACCATACATTTATAATCGAATGCTTTATCGATGGAAGACCTTACCCGCCAACCGGTTGTCTCTGTATCAGTGTTCTTTTGTTCTGCCGTACATTAAACTTCACCCCTGGTAATATTCCACCGCTTTAGTGTCTTTGCTCAAACTACGTCACGATCGTCATTATTAAAAATAAATTGGGACTATTTTCGTTGCGGAATGAGACTAAATCTACTAGCGGCCAGGCGACGTTGTGTCGGATCAATACTGATAGCTATTTGATTAGGGCGTCGCGTGCGGAAATACAATATTCGCTCGCTTTATCAAAGTGCCTTTTCTTTTTAAAACTCCAACATTACTCTGCGCGGAATGTATACATAGACGTATATAATATAATGACTAATTAATAACAACAGGACCGTGTGTTAATACACAGATCGTGCCGAACCCCGCCGTTGTTCGGATGTTATCGCAACATAGATTTGTGCGGGCTGCCACGTTACCGGATACGACCCGGACTGCTTTGACTTGAGTGCGATATGCGCCTAGGTCGATGAACATTATCGTATTGTCGGCCATAAAATACGCTCTGGTAGGAAATATGTTACATACCGCCGACTGGTGTTGATTTAACTTATCCTATGAATAATGTACATGTTTGGCACATTTAGTGCGACATGCATGGCGGTATCAAACAAACCTTACTTAAAACACAATTACACAGCGTTAACAACCTTAAAGTTTTCGCTTTACAGTACAAAGATTAATTATAACAATGAGTACTTATTTCACTTTTTTGGTGCAAAATCAACTTTTAATAATTTGGCAGTGCGTGGTGAAAATACATCAGACGATGTAGTTTCCCAATTAACATCGTAAATACGCCTTGCAGGGCGTTTTTCAGATTTATGGGCGGTAAATAGTTATGCACTTCCGCCTCTTCACGCGTCCTTAAATATGACTGGACACGTGGTTGTTCCCGAAGTCTAAATTAATCGATGAAAGGATAAAGCACGTACGACTGATATTTCCCTCTAGCTTCATACACAACACTTAAAATGTGTCATTTATCAACTCTTGTAATTAGCACATGTTTCTATTGCTCTCCGTTTCCAGGGAGACGAAGACCACCGTGACCAATGACGTCATAGATACACGATCGGACGAGGAGCGGCGCCTAGACGGATTTCTTCAAACGTTGAGACTGACAAAGGCCACAGGTAAGAGATCGCCGAATGTGCGTTAATAACAACAAAACATAAAATGTCGCATGAAGCTGTGTGCGGACAGAGGGCTGTAAGCGATTCTGTATACTAAGACACCCCTCCCTTCTTGCGGGCCTGCTAAGGTCCACAACTTTCGATCAAACAATATCATGTTCAAGTAGAAAAAAAGCATTGCGTTCAAAGATATTTGTCAAAAAAGCAGTAAAATTATAATATTTTGATTAGCATCTTCAAAGAAAATCTTAATTTTACCCATACGTAAATACTATTACGATTAGAAACTAAACCCAACTTGAGTTAACATTAATAACTCGCTCATAATCAACTATACATTATTTTAACCTTATATAAGATTATATTCTTCTTCTTAAATATTACATTTTAAGACTAATTTTACTTTATTTACGTTAACCCTTGTCGTATTTGGCGCCGTATGAATCATTAATTGTCCGTGTGCCGCAAAGCCCCAAATACAAATACATAAAATACATTAATTAGTCCTGAGAGCTAAGGCATATTGATTCCTTATATAGCATGTATAAATAGAATCGATTAAACATGAACAGTAATGAACACTAATTATTTGCAAATTATTACAACACACTGATTTATTACGCACACCGTTCGTAATAAAGTTATGCTATTGCCAGATTATCATTTTATAAATACACCTAGCCAGTAGTATGTTTTACGATTGTTTGTAATACCCATAAATGTTAACGAAACAATAACAACAACAACAACAACGTTCAATTAAGCTCCAAAAGGCGAGCATGCTTATTTAAGTCATTTTACAGCTTTTCATCATACCCATAGCGTGACGGTCGATCACGGAAAAAAAACCCCGTTGCTAGGGTAACGTTATTATGGCGTATCGTTCACCGCTCTAATGTTCTCAGCGCGTAAATCCAGACTCGAATTTCTTACACTATGGTAACAGCCGTTGTATTTATGGCAATATCGACGATACAAGAGACGCAATTAGAAAAGCTACGCACGTTGTCATAAAGAGAAAGGCGAAAAGTGCTGATATATTCCAATTTTGTCGCTTCAGACTTTCTGTCTTTTAAAATGGAGAGGAACTTATAAATTATGGAGCATTAAAGCAGTTGAATGAATATACGGAGGTTGAACATGTCTCAATTTTCAAACAGCAACACGGAGACAAATTCGATATTTTGAAAACATGCATATAAGGTGGCTTATTATATTATCAATACCGCTATATGCCCGGTAACAAATGCACGGCAAAACGAGATTCCGTTTGAAGTAAAACTTGAATAATACTTTACGTTATAGGAATCCGTAATGTGGCTAAAGTTTGTATCTGAATAGGTCTGCTTACATTAAACGAGTATTAGTATACGGACGTTAAACGCTATATAACAGTTCACTGCACAATACGACAAATAATTATATCTCAAAAAACATATGTAGGCGACAGTGTACCAAATACAGCTTGCACTGTATTGTTACGTAGATACGGGTTTTCATCTTGGCGACGGACGGCTCTTTGTAACCAGTCAGGGCCTATTTCAATAGACTTTTGCGTCGATGTTCTTCATTTCTTTTACAGCAGGCTATAATCAATCTATTTACGACCCTTGTCTACATTTGTATCTCGGCTGATAGATTTCCTTCAATGCATTGCCCGTAACGTCGATTATAACCGGTCTTGCTGTATCGATAAAACAGAGGACGATTCTAGAACATTCTGTGTTCAATTACGTCCCCAACAGTTTCGAGAAGAGGCGATTATTCACGGAATGAAATTTCTGTGAAAAACATTTGAAAACTGTTATTGTAGTATGCTACACAGATATTATCGTTTCATCATGCGGTTGCTATTTATTATAGCAACATGGAGACACATACAAAACCCCTTATTGCATCTTTAAATTATTTTATTTCGATCACTAGATACACAAAACAGGTAACATTACTTTAATTAAATGGAATTTGTCGACATTTTTACCGATACTGTGCAGCGACATTTCTATCATTATAGCACAGAGGCACTTATGAGGTGCCCAGGGACTGCACCCGGCCGGTCCATTATACTGACACCGACGAGTCAGGCGTAATGCTGTCCTCGTAGCCCCGAGCGTTAGGACGGAAGCCACTAAAACCAATCTTAAAGTCTTCGGTTTGACCCGGCCGGGGCTTGAACCCGCGAACCTCCCGATCCGCAAGTAAATTAAATGACACATTCTCGTAACTATAAGAAACAGTTCGGTCGTTTTAATTCTTCGTGAGACTGCGTTCGTTTCTTATCCTTCAAAGCGCTTCAAAGCCGCCCAAGCTGTCAGCTTTTTGAGATTGTAATTTTGTTGACAGGGTAAATGACGTCTTTTGAATATTAAATCGCCTTAATATAAACAACTTAACTAAAAAATCTGCGAACAACGAGCGCGTCAATCAGCAGACACAAAATGGAAATTCGTCACACGCTTTAGAAACCCTAACTAATTGAAAAAAATTCGCAATTTTAAAACTAAGAAACATACAATTAGTCATACATTTAAGTTATATAATTTATCGTCTAAGAAAGAAGATTTTTCCAAATCGATTTGACAAATATGTTCGTGTTCACATATATTGTTTTAATGGCAAGAAATGGTGCGATGCGCCATCGGAATAAATAATAATGTGATACGATACTTTACAAAGCGTGCATTAACAACGCCTGGGAATCATTTTGAATGCTGGTAATTTCTCAAATCGATTTCACGTGGCACAAACTAAAACAAAGAGCACAAACTAGGTTTCAGTAAAACAAAGAAGCTTTGATAAATATTTGTTGTAGCCGAAGTCGTCGAGAATTAATATGCTCAGTCCAGACATTAGTTTGCAAAGCGAATGAAGTATCTTTAATTAATAATACCCTATGATGAAATTTGTTTCAGGCGTAAATATTTATTCATCATGACCATTTATGCAAGCAGTCTTTAAGCATCTCTGTGCATTTCGTGATAGGACAGTCTCGCTCTGATCGTAGCGATTGAACTCTAAATCGGTTACTGCCAAACATGCGGTATTTCCATGTGAATTTAGATACAGGTTCGCCCACTGCAACATCTAAAACCTTTTATATTGATAGGATCGGTTATTTCATACCTCAATACCGCATCTGAAAACTTATGATGAAGTAATTTGTAAACTCGCTAAAATCACGCACACGAGATTGTATTAAGCGGTTGGCATTTTAACGATTACGATCACCCGGTAAACACTGAACCCGCTAAGCGTATATTAATATGCGTATCCAAATGGTGTAGATTCAGACGGGTCTTCGATGGGAGATGTCTGATTAAGAGCTCATTTATTATCTGCTTTGTCTTTTACAAGAATAGTTTCAAATACAAATGAAGTAGTTTTTTAAAAAAAAACACTAACTCTTTAGCACGGCTTGTTAACAAATGTAGCATGCTAAGGTAAGAAGGCTAGAAGAGGATTTGGTTGTTCAAGTGCGATATTTGTTTTCGTCGCTCTTATGTATTCGACCGAGTATAAAAGTGAACTACGATCCATAAAATAAGATATATTTGTCTCTTTATAACACAATCGTGATACGGCGATTTGAATTAAGGCGCGGTTATCTCTTTGTTAAGACATTTTTTTTTTCAATCAGCATTGTAAATGTGTTTAGAAAGTACAAAGTAAGTTTATATATTAAAATATACAAAATAAGGAATGCTACTTGTACTTTGTAGTACACTTCTAACTTGTGTATCAAAATTTGTTTTAATCCGTAGTTTATTGTGTGGGAGCTCCTTCTGTTCAACCACTGGCATGTATGTAAACCTGTGGTGACGTCAATGGATACACGTTTATAACTACTGTGAAATAAGATACGAACAAGGCGGCTCCGCGTGCGTCAGTCCTGCGCGAGTTACACAAACTATTAAAAGTGCGTGGATACGCTATTGAAGAAAGCGAGAGCAAGCTTTGACATTTATTGTTTGCGATATTGTTTACGGCAAGTCCGTCGTATACTGCGCGTCTGACATTCGTGCTGCATCGTGTTGTACCAGTATACAGTGCATCTATCCGGGTTTTTAACACGATAATAGAAATACGCACCAAAAATCAACACACACTAATATAGCGAAACAGTTTGTTTCTGCTCTTGTTGATAAACATATCAATTAACATAACCGGACCTGCTGGCTCGATCGACTCAGCGTCGGCTCCAGGTACGGGAGGCCCCGGGTTCGATCCCGGGCCGCGACATACCAAAGTCGTTAAAAATGGTACTGGTATAGCTCCCTTGTTAACGCTCAAGCAAATATAAGGTTAGTTCCACGACTGGTTGGCCCGGTGTCAGGATAATGTGACTTGGTGTGGTATCATGCCAGGTGTTTACGGCATGCTATACACAGTGAAGGCAGCACTATATCTGCTTCAAGTGGCATCGTCTCCAGATAACTGAAATACTGTTGGTGGGATGATAAACGCAATAAACAAATAACATATTTACGCATTTCAAAACATGAATGCAATTTATATGCTTATACATATATGTATACGAATAGATATATATAGAATAAATAGAATAGTTATTGATGCATAGCGTAATTCCACACAACAGCAATGAAACAGGAAACGGCTTGTATTATTTAATACAGCTTATAGTATCGGGTGACAAATTTGATATTTGGTGTATTTTGAAATTTTTATTTTACTTTTCTTACTGCTTTGTTTCGCGTGTGTTTTCTGGTCTACGCAAAAAACGTAAATACTGTACGAATTGTGTATCTCATTTTAAATGTCTTTTGCTGTTTCAAGTCGTGGATCGGAAGGTCGTTAAATTTCGTCAGCAATCACACTCAAATAATTGTTAAAGTGCACCATCGTCGGCCATTTTAACAAATTGTTAACCCATTTTTAGGATGCTAACATATGTTACAAAGTATTCCTTTCATTTCGTCGGCAGAAAAAAAACCCCATCGCGTTTTAATTTCCGGTAACTAGTTGAACGAACTAGACAGGGTAAACAAAATACTTTTTTTACGGGGCAATTAAGTTTGTAAAAACAATCCCGAGCATGAATCACGATTAGACGACCATTTCGTTTCGGCGGAAAACGAAAATCGTGAATGTTTGTTTACAGTTAACGTCCGTTTTGCGATAATTTAAGCTATTTTCCCGCGCTCAAGCAATTTTGACGCTGCCTTTTTGTTTATGAACATTAATATCGTTAAACGTTCATACGTGCATTTATTACAATATTCATGGGAATCATTTATATTTGCGAGGCCCTTTTCAGTGCGATTTCTTTTGTCTGCCGATGCTTTTCAAACATCGACGGCCGATTTGATCTCTTTTGTTACATTTAAACGTTGTGTACGTATTTGCATAAGTATTTTATCTTTTTTACTGGCGGTCTTTAACAATGGAAGGGGGCCGTCGTATTTTCCGCGAGATCCACAATGCGTCAATTGTCGTATTTAAACGCTGGGGGTGGGGGTAAAAGAAGTTGCTGTATTTTGTCAGGGGACGAAGCGAGATCAATGTTTCTGTAATTACCACGTTAAAGTACCGTGACACTAGCGATTCCGGAGCCGACCGAGGCTTGATTTATAAAGAACGTTATTATAAATGAATATAGGGCGTATACCTCGAGCTCCGCTATCGCTAATATCGTAATTTAATCGCGGCTCGAGACTTTTCTACACTCGTGCGTGGCACTGAATATTTTATCTCAACCAACACGCAATTTACATGTTACGGTCGTTTACAAAGAGAGCCAGAGAGACAAAGAAGTCACGTGTTGCGGCTCAATACTGCTGTTAAAATGGTCGCCGTCTTGTTAAAGACGCTTTGCGTTCCGACATGTAGATTTTCTTCTTCTCCGAAAGCACTAAATTTGGAACACTTAGAAAGTTTGTCGACATTTAAAAGCACTATTGATTTCTGTCAGAAAGAGGGAAAAGTATACTGCTTGTACATGCTATGCAACAAAGATCTTATTTATTTATTTATTCTAGTAGGACGATGCACTCCTTGAAATTTGAAATCCTTGCCAACCCCTATCGGCCGCTTTACGGAAATTAAGTAGCATTTCGTGAAATCAAATACTGTTCACTTAAGCCATTATAGTTTTACTTCGTTTTACTTCGATTTCCGAATAAACTGGAGGGAAGTTTTAGATTACTTTCTGTTACAAAGGGCGGCGATCGTACGATATTACGTGGTTTAGGAAAACATACAGCTACAGTGTTTACGGCACACTTGGGTGTATTTGCTTCGGTAAATACTTCCAGTTTCCGCTCGACTTTTATCGCGCTGGGCGAAACACAGAAAGATTAAGTGCTGTTTGTGATTCAGAGAGAAACGTGAGGCCTATCGAATTGATAATAACTTTACTCTCGCTCGAAACCGCGGCGTCGCTATGTTAAATTACACGTTAACGAGCGGAATTATATGAGGCGCGACAAGGCAAAACTTGCATATAGAACGTTAGTGTATTATGCGGTCCGCTATCAGTAACCAAGACATTTCTTCTAGAAATAGACTAAGCAAAACGATGAATGTAAATGATTTACATATCGTGGGCTATTTTATCTGCCGAGAGCTTAAAGAGGAATTAATCGGCATGAAACGATTATAACGCCGACACACACAGTTAGACACATTTATGCATAAAAGGGACGTAGTGATATACCGGTATTGTTAACTGCAAATTCAAACTCGACCCAGATATTTGCACGTATTTAATATAAACATGTTTTTCTTTTTCTGAGTGTATAAACTTAATTAAAGCAGACTTATTATAAAACATATGTCTGAATCGTTCTCGCCTGGTCACGAGGAATAGTGAGTAAAAAATGGATCACACTCAACACTGTTTGCGAGCCGTTAACGACGGCGCCCCTATTTAAATCATTACGATCAGATACGCACGTTCTTGCGCATAATTTCATCATGTACGATGAAAGTAATTATGTCCCGGGGAAGTTCATTTTAAAATGTCGTGTTTACATAATTAACGGTTTAAATTATTAGATCTTCAGTATCAAAGCTCACAAAACTAGTCCATGTAAATGTTTTCATTCCGTGCAATCTGCTCTTGTGGAAGTTTTGATAAATATTAATGTTCATTAAAATGTCGATATAGTGACTCTACACAGAGGTGTATGAACGCCGCTTTAATACAATTCAGACACGCACTTTTCTAATCACGCACGTACATGTCAACGAGAAACATATAAAGATGGAATAAGGTTAACTAATGCTTTTGGCGATGCCAATTCTGTTTAAGAATCTTAAAATCTCGGAATGATCATTTTCTCATCAGATAGGCTTGAAATGGCGGAAGGGGGGGGGGGGGGGGGGGGGGGGGGGGAGTGTGTGTGTGTGCGGGGGGTGGGGGGGGGTATAGGCCGGGGAGAAAAATGCGGGGTTTGTTAACGTAGAACAAAAGCGGCGAAGTTTCGTTTGATGTCATTTAGCCGATTGTACAGCTGTATAGAGCCCATTTCTAGAAAACCTGATTGTTATGGATATTAATTTATCACGGTTTATTACATAATTTACTTACGAGTAAAATATAACAATCTACCTATGTACACAATGTGGAATGTCCTCTTTACAAATGATGTATGATACGTGTTGACATATTCATATACAATAACAATGACTTACACTCAAATCAAGTGCTTATAAATTCTGTCATCAAAGTTGTCTACCACGGCAGGTCCGGAGAGTACCGGGGAGTCTTAGTCAGGGAGATATTTAATTATACCAAAAGCTAGACTGGCGGTAACGAATTAATGTTTTAATTGGCAATGCTGCTAGTCCACGTTTAACCCCGTGGCCTTTTTGCGACTGCAAACACAGCTCGCATGTGAGCATTGTCCTGTAGCTTGTGTATTTGAAGCGTACAACATTGTCATCGTGACAGGAGTAACACACGTGCTAATTTTCTGCACCTACGATCAAAACAAAGGGCCCTTTATCGGTCGTCAATTTGTACAGCAAACTTAACAAAATACAGGCATCTAGCACATGCGAGGTAAAATATGGCCTCGAGCCTTTGCAAATATATTAACTTTTGAAATTTACGATTTCTGTAATCTGTGTTTATTATGTTATTCTAGTTAAATATACCAGCCAATTCAAACCAGCAACATTGCCCCGTTTATCTCAACATTACAAACATTAGAAAGCATTACACATTTGTTAACCGCTTTCTTGCCTCTAGGACGTTAACGCGTACACCTTTCCAAATGACTGCAGACTATTTATTTGTCTTTCTCTCAAGTTCTTGCACACGTGTAAGTGCCTAAACGCTCTTGTGGATATTTTTCCGCGAGCGAAAATTATTTATTCTTAACAATAACTGTGATGTATTATGAGGAAGCAAAGTGTGTTATTTTCGTACACTGTTCGGTTTAAGATAATGAGTTTATGCATTAGTCTTATATTAAAAAGATTGTAATACGTTGATAATATTCTAAACACCTAAATAAACCGGAAATTATTCCTCGATTGACCGTCTGCTAACCGTCTGATTTTTTTTATAGTTTACGTTGTATGGTGATTGAGGTGTATTAGAAAGTAAGAGACGATCTTTAGGGAATCCATTTATAATAATGTTATTAATAGATTAAGGAAAGAATGACGCACGTCCTTAATGGGTTTCTGGCGTTCGTGCTAAACGTAAGCAATATCTGCTTTATAAAATAATAGCCAGCTTAATGATATGCGATAAGTGAGTAGCTGTCTGGAGAAAAGATCACATGGTATTTCTGAATAAGAAATGGTATGCAAAAACATTAAAACCAGAAACTATTACAGAGAAACAACACTTAAAAAAAAATACACAGCTACAACAGACAAGTGTCACTTATTTGATGATGTTTACATGTATTGGGAAGTGCAAAAAATACATGCAATATCTAAATCGAACTTAAAACGGGTTTTAACACCTCTGAAATTGTGACAAGGATGACAATGATAGCAGTAAATAAACGAACGACATTGAAGACATTTTCGTCGGCTGTAAAATAACTTATATTCTTCTTTCTTCCAAAAAGGGAAAAATGCGATAACTACCATGAGGAAAATATACAATTCCTTCCGCAATGAGATTAGAGGTTAAGTAATTGAAATTCTAAACGTCGTTTTGTTCCGCGTCACGAGGACAGCTAATAGCCTCAAATTCGTACAGCATTTCGCAAAGTGCGTCATTGGGTATGGGGAATCGATAGCGCAATAAACGGTCTCGCTCGCTGGGAAGGCCCGCTTTATTTTCCGCTACGTTTGGACACGTTCAAAGGAGATCGATTCCCACATTAAAGACGAATGCCCAGTAATGACACGTTTCGATAAAACGAAGATATTTTGTCAATATAACGGAAAAGTCTTCGATATAAACAAGGCCTAGCTAAGTCACAGTGCTACAATTAATCTACGTGGACCGACTTGAATTTCCGATATATTCAACGACTTGAAGCGTGCGCGCTTTTCTTGAACGCCTTGTCAACCGTTAATGCCATTATATTTGTAATAAAAGCTTAGATGTTTTATGGCTTTAGACACGCAGTTACGCCGGCTTAGATTGCATAAACAACATATTACGGCCTTTCTAGAAAGTATTAGAACCAACTTATTGATTTTTGCAATGAAAGTATTTAATATAGGCATTTTCTTCTGGAATATGATATTAAACTGCGTCATTGTCATTTCCGTCTATGCCCGGAACAAAGCACAAAACGATTGAAATTTGATAGCGATGATGAATTTGTTGATGGCGGAGCCGATTATGATGATGACAATTATATGGATGTATATGCGTCTACCGACATTCTATATAAGACCAACTTAATTTAAATTTAACAAAAGTAATCACTAACTGGATTATTTATCTACTATTTCAGTGTCCAGTAAGTCTGGGAAGACAGATCCCGAGCTACCCGTCATTAACCTTCCCGCCGGAAAAAGAGAACCGGTTGACGACGCCGACGATGTTGAGATGCCTGTATTGGAAAAGGTGTTGGATCTGCCACCGACCATCCCTATCAACACTGAAACAGCAGTGCCGACAGTGACGTCGCCGAGTTCCGTCGACGGACTGCCATCCACAGTAACCCCGCCACCTACACCCCCAGGAGAGAAAGTGCCAATTGAACAGAAGTTGGTTAGCAATAGCGATGAGAATATGATAGCGACGTTCAAATCTCGCCTGTCTCCGACGGGCGACGGACTTAAACTGACTATCAATAGAGAGAAGATAAATCTCAAATGCGAAGAGCCCGTCGAATACAAGCAGCCATCAGTATGCGGCCAGGTATCGAAAGAGCAAAATATGCAAACACTGCTGCTCCAAGATGCACTTCAATCGGCCAAGAAATATAAAGAAAGACTTCAACAATCAAAGCACAATTTTCCAGCAACTATCGCCAGTTCGTCGGCAATTCATGTTCCCAAGGTCCCAAACGACCATCACATAGCGCGCAGCCGGGAATCGTTCTCAGATAAACACATTCGCCTATTGTCAGTCAGCAAACAAAATACGACGCAAGAACAAACAAATCGTGCCATGCATATGAAACATTCGATAAGCCATATTACGACAAGTACAACTTCATCACTTCATAATCACAAGAGTGCCATGGATCCGCATTTTGCTGTCGGCAAATCTTCGGGGAAGCTTGACAAAATGCCGGAGTTCCGACATCATACATCACCGAAACACGGAACAGTTCCCGTGAATGAGTGAGCCTGCCAACAAGTCCCTTCTGAACAACGCGATGTCGCATTTGACGTCAATGTACAGGTGAGCGTTATTAAAACAACAACAACAACAAATCAAAAACAAAACAAACACAATGCTTATATAATTGGACTTGATATTGACGTTTTTAATCTGACCAATCGGATGCTTGTCTCATTCGCTGGTAAACCATTTAAAATTGGCTCGATTTTACTCTTCAAGGGTCAATAACGAAAGGTCATACTTCTAGGAGTCATAAAGTGAAGTAATATTATCATGTTTTTATATATTGCCATAAGCTACATTTCTCCCCTAGGATTTTAGAAGCAATTGCATTATGCGTTTTTTGTGCGAAATGGTGCAATTGATGAAGCTACACAGCAATAAAATATGCATTAGAATGTCTCGTCCACAAAACAATAATGAGTATTAAATGTTTTGTCAACTTGAGCTCATGTGTTCTGCTGTTTGCTAATCGGCACTGACAAATGCGATCTTTTGATCGTAAATGAACAGTCGCGATTATAATTGGAAAGAATAATAAACGCCCATGTAAACTTGTTTATTTCATTTCATATGACAGAGCAAACACGTAAGCATGACGTTCGATTCTCAATAATATATTGATGCTCTAAGCGAGGCTTAACATTTATGGATTAACTTAACTAAGCGGTGACGTAAGTGAGATTTAAGATCGTATACATAAAGTAGTGGGGGCACCCGTGGCGTAGTGGTAGATTCGCCGATTTTAACTACTTTGACTGCTTAGCCTCTCACCGCGTGGGTTCGAGTCCCGTTCTGGGCTAAGGACTTAATATGTGAAGGTCTTCCAGCTGACTTGCGGTGCGCCGGTGGTTCTACCCAGACATGTGTCTGTGATTTCTCCACCAAAAAGCTGGACGTTGCTATACTGATCATAATATGTCGCTGCAATGTATTTAAAAAAAAGTAGTTTTTGCGCCGTATTACAATTTGTGAGGTTAGCTTAAATTGGTGCATTCGTAAGTTTGAAATAATATAATTATAAATGATATAAAGTATGCTAGTGCTTCGAAATATCCACCGTGTCTCGTTTTGGCGAGAAAAAAACACAACGTCAGTGCTATACAATCGAGTTTTATTTCGACATTGCCTTCGTGTGGATAATAAGTGAGACTAAATGTCAAATACACCCGGAAAAAATGTCTATGTAAAATGTATAATTATTTAGCTCAACAGTCACGGAACATCAAGTTTTATTAGAACGCGTATTTTAGTTGTAATAAAGACACAACGGAAGAAATATTGCTATAAACTGTCGCGACATACAAGTACTGCGTAGGCAGACAGAAAAATTCCCGATGCACAAACATGCTTGACGCAAGTGAGTCATACGATATTAAACCCTTTTGCATTCACAAACATGAATAATTTGTTCGCTTTGCGCACTCCGTTAAACGAGCAGGCAAGTTACGACAACACATTTCGTCTGGCTCATATTGGGTGAGAAAACGCCCCTCTTTGAAGTTGTGGTTACCTATCGCAACGGCGAAAGGGACAAGCCAAACGTAACAGACCGTTTCGTAATGCTTCGATAAACTGGCGAAATGTATCCTAGTCGATTAAATAGTTATGCGTATTTGGAGATTAATGTTTATCTGGCCTTAAACTTCTTACACGAATAGAAATTTCGGCAGTAAACACGCTTCAATGTTTATCAGAGATATATAAATCATAATTACGATTCCATAAATGTTTATTTGTAAACTTGCCTCTAGTACAAGGACATTTAGCATCATCTTCTCGTAAAAAATGGTAGTGGTAAAGCTGCGTTGCTAACGCTCAAGCAAATATAAGGGTAGTTCCACGACTGGTTGGCCCGAAGTCAGGATAATGTGACTGGGTGTGGTGTTCACGGCATGCTATACATATTGAAGGCAGCACTATATATGCTTCAAGGGGACACCGTCTCCAGATACCTGAAATACTGTTGGTGGGACGTTAAACCCAATAAACAAACAACAACAAATCTTCTAAAAAAATAACTTTAACCGCTTACTACATGTACTTATGTTTACTAAGCAACAGCGTGACACGGAAATGTCAAGCCTACTTAGACAAACACTGTAAGTATTTACGATATAAATGAACGCTTACTCAGGATGCTTGACTTCCATGTATGCTGATGCAACCAGGCAGTACAAAATTAACGTTTGTCTAATGATAGTTTTTATATTCGCAATGTTATATTTGACAGTTAACATCAATTTGATCGTACTACGTTCCGTACATCATCATGCAGGCAATAAATTCAGTTCATCTCTCGATAAATCTTGTTAAAGAATGTCCCTCCGGACACTGTTTGATGTTCTCCTCAAATGAATGGATACGCATTTATATTTGGCGACTTTATTCAATAGATCGTATGTTTATTATTGCAGTCCACAATACTACCCAGCAGACAAGAAAGACGCCTTCATGGTGGCGCTGCAGGATGCGTACCGCAAGGAAGACCTTCTACGCCACTTCCCTAACGGATCCTTCACGGGAGCCGAGACATCGCCGTTGCTGTATCCTATGATGACGCAACAAATCCTGCTAGCAATGACGCAACGCCTGTATTCTATGTGCAACGTTCCAACATCGTCAGTTGGGGCTTTTGTGGCGCCACACGACATGAAGACGTCGCTCGGTGGAAAGCCGTGCAAAACAAATGACTTAGACTTTTTATCCCGGTGTTCGAGTGCAAATGGACTTCTTCAAACGAGCAATCAGTACGACATGGCGTCCAAGAAACGCAAACATTCATCTGTCGACGCCAATGGGGCTCTAGACTTGTCAATGAAACGAACGAAATACGACGACAAAGTATTCGAATCATTCAGCAAACATAACTCAAGTGTTCACAAACAGCCTGACATTCCTTTAGACTTTTCCGTAAAACAACACCACATTACAGACATTCGTAGCCCTGTGGTATCAGCAAGCTTTCCAAATTTTCTTCACTACGCTGCACAGAGTGCGAAACAACACACGGACAAATATCCAATGCCAAGTTTTTACCGTAGTAATGCTCCAATTGACACGAAACCCAAGGTTTCAGACAGTTACGGGTCTTGGTCCAACCATTTCAATGACATGCTAAAGTCGCAGACGCTCAACCCATGTACCTGCGATAAAAAATGCATTGACGATATCACTACATGGAGTGTGAACAAAGTTTGTGATTTTTTGAAAACCCTTGACGGCTGTGGAACTTACGCAAAGGTGAGTTTTATGCGCATGCGCATTTTGATTCCTATTTTTTTAAATAAGAAAGCAAAGATAAGTAAGTACCTTTTTAAGGAGCAATCCGTCAAACACAACAAACTTGTTTAATTGTTTTCATTTTCGGCAACACAATGTGTTTCTTTGCGGTCGTTGACTCTACGGCGACATTGACTTGTGTGTTCTTAATCTACTGACAAATCCGTACTACTCTCCCTTGGAATGAAATTTTCTGTTGTTGTTCACACTTATTTCATTTAATGTCGTAATAAGTTAGTGTCTAGCTCTGATCAGACTGTACGTTTAGAGTGTGTGTGTCTAGATAAATGTGTCTAACCTTAAGTCTCGCTGTATACAAATAAAATTTATTACAAAAAATAATTAATATTCATGCTAATTTCGAAACGTTATTTTTTTAAAAGTCTTTACTTATTAAATTAATGGCCGATTAATATTTCAAAATTTTTCCTTGTATCCGCAGCGTGTTTTCTTTATTTTAATAAACATTCTTCTATTGATCCGCAGACATTCCAAGAACAAGGGATCAGCGGCCAGATTCTCCCAGTCCTGACTACCCAGCACCTGACCCGCACCCTAGGCATGAAAGTTGGACCCGCCCTTACACTGATGCACGCGGTGGAACGGAAGTTCCGGGAAAAACTATTGGCGCCATCTTGTAGTCACTGCACGCGCAGAATGACGCCGGCGGTGCAAATTTGATGATCTCATTGTTCTGTGTTATGACATTTTAAGATGTCTTTATGACGTCTTCATCGCAAATCTGTGTCTTTTGTGGAGTTACCTGAGGACCTAGAAAAGTTTTTTTTGATAAGATAGTGTTTTGTAATGTGTTTTAACGATGATTGTAAAACAAGTATGTACATGCACAAGTGTGACATGGAGTTTGACTATTTTATAGTGCGGCATAGCCATTTAAACTGAAAAACAACAACAACAACACAACAACATGACATTCGGGAATTATCCTTTTGTAAAATACAACAAAGCATAATGTTGCTTCCAGAAGGAAAAAACTACGTGTAGTGTTAATTAGGATTTTAATTAAGTTTTAATTTACTTTTGTGGAATCTTGAAAGTTCTTAATTAATTACATGCTAGACTACACTGTAGCAACGAAACCGTTAAAGGTGGTATCAAACTTTTTGCCTATATCAAATACATGTAACAATATCTTACCAGTGTTTGATGGCATATTTGCGTGGTTTCTTCATTACGTGTACTTTAGTCTAACGTAAAGTCGCTTCTGAACACAACTTCACTTGCTGGACACTACAAATAATGAATCATGAAAATGCTCTAAAGGTTCATTTTTTTTTTCAAATATATAAATAATCCGGGTTCTACTAAAAGTAATAATTGACGTCAGAACAAATTACTTGGATAATTATATAATGCTATCTCAAAATTAAGTGGTCACGTGATTTTCTTACTTTAAAAATAGCTAACTGTGAAGCGTGGCTCAGATAGGAAATACCTGTTTGAAATGACGAGTGCGGATAAATACTTCATCGTTTACACTGATCTAGCATTTTGCAGGACTTTTTCAGGCCGCAATGACTTATTTGGTTTATTGAAAAAAATTTTTTTACACTATCGGGTACCACTTTTAAC
The DNA here is from genome assembly GCA_007844125.1 of Sinonovacula constricta. Classification (NCBI taxonomy): domain Eukaryota; kingdom Metazoa; phylum Mollusca; class Bivalvia; order Cardiida; family Solecurtidae; genus Sinonovacula; species Sinonovacula constricta. The sequence goes on along the minus strand of CM017564.1, from coordinate 29,139,478 downwards.
TGGCAACATTGATGAAGTCACATGGCTGTATATATTGTAAAACTAACAAAAAAACAAAATACCTGAAGTGTGTAGACAGGCTGATGTGCATCTAAGTATTAGTAAACCTTAATTGAATTATAAAGCATTGTTCAATATTGCTCAGACACAACAAATGTGCACTTATTTTCATTAATTGAAATCCATTTTATGCTTTTTTTAAGATGCAGCAAAATGTCTTACAAGACATGAGGTAATAAAGTTAGTTTATTTAATATCGAAGGTCTGTCACTAATGTTCTTTTTTATGTTATTCTTATGTGTCCCCATTGTACAAAAAATGGTATTCACTTCTGTTGACCGTAAATACAGAAATATTGTCCTGTTATTGTTTACATTGTATGCGTTGAGCAGGCTCCGTTTTAAACAGTATATCGATATCGTACTATGACATTGTATGTTAACAACCATTCCAAATAAACATAAAATTAGGTTTTTATCAGCAAGCCCGTCTCTTTGTATATTTATATCTAAATTATATTTGAATAAGTGCAAGCTAATCTAGTACACACTTATCTTAATAGGAATTGTAAAATCCTTTTAAGTTCTAAGAAATTCATAATTGCCGAGTGCGGCTGTACCAACACTCACTCCGATAATAATTGAAAACGTGACATGAATGCCACACATCATGGAAGTATTTTGTATAACATTCTACACTGGCTTTAAGAACACAGAGTTTTATTTGAGTTCGAAATCCGTTCAGTTGTATCTATAGTTATGTTAAATCACAAAAAAGTATAAAGGCATTAAATCAAAACTTAAACTATCTTTAACAATGCCACTCGCCATTGCGTATTGTTTACTTAAAACTGCTTTACTAATCTGGTTTTGATATAAACGCACCGCATTCGGAATTCCTCGATATAGACTGGTTTACAAGTGGATAGCGAAAGTACATGAGGGCTTTCGATTGTTGTTAAAATAAATTTCAGTTACATTTATAGCGTTAATGGCGGTGAAATCGTCAATTTTGAAATATCGAACCTGTACATAGTATTTTGTGAAGATTTACTTTCATTGTTATTGACAGGTAGTATATATTGTACAATGTCAAACACACTTAAAATGCAAGCTTTATTTGAAACGTGCTATTTTACAGACATCATAGATATCGGAATAAATTGAATAGTCTGGGGTTGCTTTGAATAAAATGTCCTTTTTAAGCGCCAGAAAACTTGTTAGTGATACTTTTTTTAAAATATAAAAATTTGTTTTCAAGTCCAGCTTCTTTGATTGATCTGTTGTCATGAAGCATCCAATATTGTTGCGAAATGTCAGCGAAGGACGGACTATGGACTAAGTAAAGCTCGATATTTTTGAACTTTCAGCAGAACTGTATGCTGAAAAACTGAATCGATATAATCCAGCTTGATATAAGTATATCAAGCTTGTTCGGGCAACAAATCACCGAACCAAGAGATTAACTGGCTTATCGCTTAATCAGCCAGCTCTATCTATCCGTACCTACCATCTCGATGTTTCTATTTGCATTTTACCGTGAAATTATTTTTTATGACGACAATCCTACATGAGAAATTGCACCAAATTGGAAGAAATCGGTCACTAAATATTTTGACCAGACTTGAAAATGACCCATTCTTATTCCAGTTTGCATGTTTTTCCCCGTACAAATGCATGCTCGCAACCCTATCAAGCAGCTTTTCATCAAGCGCGGACTTTTCTTGTATTAATCGAAAACACATTTGTGCTGGGAGAGAACGACAGTTTTGCCTTCTTCCATTGGCAAGCTGTTTCGTGTTAAACTGATAACGCACGACTAACGAAGTCGACTAGGCTATCAATTGAAGTAAAACTGCACTGTTTTGTCACGCTCCAGGGCGATGGCTAAACACTCACGTATGTAGCGCCTTTATTTTCTCACACTCACGTACGAGATTTGGATGAAAGCACGCGGTTTCCTAGCAACGTCTAAATGTGATATTTGCGAATCACGCAATACTTCTACTAAAACATGTTCGCTCAATATTTCGTGTTAGCAAAGGAGATTATAGTTGGTATTCAGTACATTCCAGCTTTTAAACTGATCAGTATTTATGTAGCATACAATTTATTGACGTCGTGGAAAATTTTTACATTTCTGTAAGAATATAGTCCTTCGTCGGTTTACTAATCCCATTATAAGTTTCTTGCATTGACAGATGATAGAAATAACTTTAAGTATAATTTGATTTATTTGCTTTAGACATTGTGACGTACGTTTAATTTTTTATCGCTAAGAAAATAATTACTTATTTGATACATTTATAGAAACGGCATTTTATGTCTACTTGAAAAGTGCTATTTTAATAAGTATAAATTCAATCCTATTCTGTTAATAATACTTGTTTAGACTTATAAAATGCCTAAAAATCGAAATGTAAGATACATTATTACGCATTGATCTCAAATGAGATCTTTAGAATGCAATGAAATAATATTTGCACAACTACACCCAATAGAAACACAAGTTTAGTTACCGTATTTTTTGCACGAACGTGGATAGTATTTCAAGGACCAGACGATAATATTATTCATGTCTAAGTGTATGTTTGTATGTAACCGTGTATAAATTATTTATTTCACCGCAAATCCATGTTTCTGTTCATTTGATATCATGATGTATATATATTTCATGTTAAAAGAAAACGATGTCGAAATAAAGTGTTTTAGACAAGGTATCGCTGTCTCGTTTTTTGGTGTTATATTTCCTTCGGTAGGTGTATTTTACAGAGCCGAGTGTCTCTTTGTTGCCTACTTATACGAATCGCTTAAAAACACACAGTAGACAGAACTACTTTAATCTAAAAAGCAAAAGCACCAGGAAAAAAACATGCACAGTAGCACCAGAAAAATGGAGAACCATTGTCTAAGCACATGTACATTTAATGCGAAACACAGGACACGTTTAAACTTGTAAAACAGTTAATGGGGATGAGATGGGATTTTCCGGCATTTTTGCCGATACTGTGCAGCGACATTGCTATCATTAGAGCACTTATGAGGTCCCCAGGGACTGAACCCGGCCGATCCATTATACTGACACCGACGAGTCAGGCGTAATGCTGTCCCCTTAGCCCCGAGCGTTAGGAGGGAAGCCACTACTACCAACTTTAAAGTCTTTGGTTTGACCCGGCCGGGGTTTTAACCCGCGACCTTCCGATCCGCAAGCAGACGACAGTTAATGGTAACATAAAGAGTATTACATGTACCTCTGGAGAATGTTCGAATGTAATGGCGGTAATAAGGTAGCAAGTGTTGCATATTCTGCTTTTACATGATAGCAAGCACTTCTTACATATAAACCTAATATGTACACCACCAATGTTTGTTACATAAAATCATCTGTAGCTTTTGAATATATATAACAAAATAATAATTTTCAATGTACTCATATCCGCACATTAAGATTAACTGCCATGTTTATCAGTTCACTTGATTGTGTTAAAGAAAAAATGTGGGAAAATCATTCTCTGTCTAAAGTTAACCAATAAAATAGTTTATAAACAGGGGCGCCCGTGGCCGAGCGATTAGAGTCACTGACCTGAAACTCCTCAGCAGCTCACCGCCTGGGTTCGAGTCCCGGTCGGGGTGGGAACTTTTATGTGGGGAGGTTTTCCAGCTAACTGCGGCGCGCGGGTGGTTCTACTTAGGTCTGGGGGTCTTCCTACACCAATAATTAGCTAGACGGCGCCAATATGACCATAGTTGTGTCGATGCGATGTAACAAAACAACAGCAACAACAGCAACAACAAACAACAGCTCACCTGCCGAAATACTTACCTTCAGAGATTTTAGACTTCTGTGTCCATCGTTGCTTCGTATATTTTTTAAACCCAATCTTGAACGGTTTGTACAGTAATTATTGTTGATATGTAACGAAGAATAGACAGAAGTTGTGCTTTCTTCAGCAAGTTAATATAATCTTTTACAAAATGCTTTACAACAGCACTTCTCAAATAGACAAAGCCGAAAAAAGAATAGTTAAATATAACTTGACTAACAGTAAATGCTAAGTAAGTGTGTCTGTGTGTGTTTGCGTAGTCACACACACGCACACACACACACACGCACGCACACACACACACACACGTGTAATTGGACGTATAACCGGAAACAAACTATAAATTGTGTATGATTGTTTAAATTGCTATAGCAAACGAAATGACGTTATTCCTTGCACTGGTTGCAATGACAGACAGTTTTATAAAAGAAAAGGTAGTTCTTGTCCTATGTTCTGCTTTCAAATAAGGTTTGAATAATTTAAAAGCACCTTTACATTAAAGTTCTCCGAATACACAGAACTTGCGTTTTGTTTATCAAGATAATTATCATCTTTTGTGAACCAGGAGCGGATCCAGAAAAAGTTGGTTGGGGTTGGGGTATGAATCCAGACCCATTCAACTTTATCGCAGTAAATACTAGATATATATACACAGTAAGGGACTTCGACCTATGCCGTAAACAGACAAAATTTACTTTAAAAAATAGTATCTTTTAAGCTTACATGCATGTATATGTTTTTACACTCTACTTTTTTACCTGGTAGGAGGTGGGGGCATGCATTCCCCAACCCACCCACACCCTGGATTCTTCCCTGTTGTGAACAGTGCAATTTGTCTAGTTTCTTAAATAAACGAGGGATGTGTTGCAATTAAGAACTATTTACATTTGTAATATAAAAACAGCTGTGCTCAGATAGCCGAATGAAATAAGTGTCTTTAAACTAAAGATAAATCTGTGTTTATAACAAGTGTATACTATTGAAAGGGGATTGATCACAATATCCGGTAATAAACTCACTGTTTATTGTGTGAGAACGTAATAATGGCTCAAGCAAAGACCATTGCGTCATTTCCTGATGTTAGTCTAAGACAAACTGTAGCAATTTTCCTAGAAGTTAAACACATCTGAACAGAACTACAAATGAAAGTATCATCTGTAAACTGAGAAGGTTAAAGGTATATACCCCTGAAGTAGGACAGATATTTCTTTGTAACTAATCGTATGTTTGTCAATATTTAATATCGACTTAAACGGACGTATATATTTAATGTAAGTATTACTTATGTATAAAATGTCATGGTAAACACGTGTCGCACGGCGTAAACTTTTAATGTTGGTACTGAAGGTATCATTACTATGGCTCAATCATTAACGTCACCAGACCCGCTTCTATAACCAATCTGTTTGCTGTCTATATTATTTATTTAGTCATGCCTTCACTTCGATTTAACATACTTTGACTTGACCGGTTTGTTCTGATAGCGTGCGTCTTTCACACAGATATTATTTAAAACAACGCCATTACTTTATCATTACCGCAACCAGAACTACATAACGCTATTAAGGTCGCAGAAGATGTTACTGTTCGCAAAGTTCTGAAGAAAAAATAACCAACTGAATGCATGCTGAAGCACACGCGCTTCGTGTTGATGTTTTAATTCTGTCAATGGGTATCTTGAAAACATTTTATGCCGAAGAACTTATTGATGGTCTAGTTAAATGCGTCTGTGTTATTCTAAGTATAGTCATATACACGATGTTGTAAATTGTTATTTGAGGGGAATTTATTAATTATATGATTTTTTTCTTCTGAAAACGTTGATAATAAAATTTTCAGCAAATTGCCTTTTTTCAAGAGTTAATCATAAACAATTGGGTACATTGATGAAATGGAAATTGTCTCCCTTGTTAGTTAATATCCGAGGTATTCCAAACTGTAGGTAGGTCCTTGTAGTTGAAATGTTTGGACTTTATCGCCTGTTCTTTTGTAGATATTACAATAACAAACAGATAATTTCTTACTTTCGCATAAACATTAGCTTAAAATTAATATAAATTCTTATAGAGATATTTAAAAAAAGAAAATGTTTATTGATGATGGTTAACCCGGGCATCATAAGAAAGGCAGAAAAGTCAACATACACTCCAAAGAGCACAAGCATAAAAACTGAGTAAAACAAATGAAAGGACCTACTTGCATTTAGGCATTATTCAGGGGAGACTGTTTACTAATGTCTCCCATTGCTCTTTTTACATATTTGCAAACGTTCATGAGCGCTGTCATGTTAGAAAACAAGCCTATCAAGTCAAATATACCAGAATAAGACAAAAAGTGTTACCCCATGTTTTCAATGTAAACTTTGTATTCTAGCTTAATCCTAATGACAACTTTGTTCCGGCCGTAATAGCTCAAGTGGTAGAGTGTCGGCTTGCGGATCGGGAGGCTACGGGTTCAAACCAAATACTTTAAAGTTGGTAGTAGTGGCTTCCCTCCTAGCGCTAAGGGGACAGCATTACGCCTGACTCGTCGGTGTCAGTATAATGAACCGGCCGGGTTCAGTCCCTGGGCACCACATAAGTGCCCCATGTGCTATAATGATAGAAATGTCGCTGCACAGTATCGGCAATAATGCCGGCAAAATCCCCAAATCCCGCAGCTTTGTAATTTTGATTTCTCTCGATGTCCACTTTCAAACATCAGCGGTGTTACTTTTATGGTAGGAAAGTATTTAGTTAAACACCCCAGTTTATAATTATAAGCAGTTGTACATTCCAAACTATACATAATTTAGAACAGCCATTATCTGTCAATTAAAAGCACGATGTCTAGACATTGAAATCACAATTTTTAATGGTTCTATTTGTACTGAACTTAAAAGAGACGATTTCAAATATGTAATGTTGTTTATGCAAACTATGATGGTGATTCACCTCGTGCTTTATACATCCAAAAATTATTTGTACAAACCAGTTAATAACTTTTGTATGAGTTTGTACTAAATGTGACCATTTCAATGCCAGAATATAGTTTATAACCACACGATAACAAGGCACTAGACGCATATGAGGATAAACGTTTTCAAAACCCTTTCTCATAATGATTTCATTGATTCAAAGTATAATTGCATTTATGCAACGTGGTATACATGTAAGCCATCCTGCATTTTATTACAATGGAATGGGACTTGGATGTGATTTGCCGGCATACTGTGCATCGACATTTTTATCATTATAGCACAGAGGCACTTTTGAGGTGCCCAGGGACTGAACCCGGCCGGTCCATTATACTGACACCGACGAGTCAGGCGTAATGCTGTCCCCTTAGCCCCGAGTGTATGGAGGGAAGGCACTGCTACCAACTTTAAAGTCTTTGATTTGACCTGGTCGGGGTTTGAACCCACAACCTCCCGATCCGCAAGCCGACGCTCTACCAAATGCGCCATTGCGACTGGTACAATGGTATATATAAGATTAACCAAACTAATATTTGTAACCCATTAAACAGAAATGTTTAGAAAATTTATTACGGGTGGTTAGACTTAATGAGTTCTTCGGTGCATTGTTTCTATAAACTCTTATACAGCCAAGAATTAGCATTGCCTTAATTCCACTATTTCTAGACATGTTTAGACTACATGTACATCAAAACAGTGACTTCTGGAATGCTTTCTTTTCATCTTTCCAATCGTGACGTATATAGGCGAGATAACTTGAGCAGTCTCAAATGCGCGATTTCCCAGTAGGAATAACTTCGGAATCGTGTCTGTCTTTATTACTTTAGGATCTAGTTACCTAAATCGTTTCACAGTAGAGCCTTGTTTAGTTGTTCAACTGATTAATTTTAACGTGATCATTTCTTACAATCAATTTAGTTGCCCATGTAATATGTACATATAGTTGTACTTTCTGTACGTGTACATATTTTAGATAGATAAATAAGAAAAGGGCCTATCACTATGTTCACAGATATGTAAGTCCAATCTGCCTCTAGACAAAGGCAAACACGGTAAATGTGACAATAACACAGAGACGAGACATAACACACAAAAGAAAACGGAACGGTTTGTCGGCAAAAGGACCGACTGGGGTGCTTAAACCTGGTTCGTGGAGCGCCCCAATCTCGCATTTCCTGAAGGGTTTTCTATTATACAGTGTAAATAAAAATATTCCATCAAAGTGAAACAACTAACAGTTAGTATCTGCATCGGGAGTAAAAACAGATACAATGAACTTATATACATACGAAATATCTAGTAATAAAATATAATAATATAATAGTTTATTGTACTAACTGATGTTTTTGTATTAAAGTTTATTATAGTTTTCTTTATAAAATTATTTTCATATAAAATCAGGTAATTAATGTACTTTCCCTCTATTTGGTAGGATATTTTATTTACACTTTCCTACTCCGAGAAAATCAATCAGGAAGGGCGTTGTTTGATCTCCAAAATCCAGTTGAAACACCCCCGATCGGTTCTTAAGCCGACTGATCTTTCCAATGCGTTAGCTGTTTGATTTTCTCTCTCTGCAAAATGTTTCGTGTTTTTATCACTTTTACAGTTAATTTGCGTATTGCCCTAATTAAGTGCTAATTCTTATATATGTAGAAATCTCGTAGACTGTATCCATAGTGACCTATTCCTGGTAAGATATACACTTTGTTGGGATGACGCAAGCGGCCAACTTATATACCTACATTATCTCCAAAGTATAATGTCAAATTTACAAAAACAGGCAGAAAGACAAGTATAGCAGGGAAATGGGAAATTAACAGCGTAAATGTAAGAAAACAACACAATTCAAAATATGTATACCTTAAGCCCCCCATACACAAACAACATAATTGTCAATAACATTGCCAATCATGGAGATTGTCAATGAAATTGATCGTTTATGGGTGATATTGAAGGCCCTGACAATGTATTGATGTATTTTTTAAATATATTCAGATCTCTTATATTTATTGACCTATTGACAATAAAACAACAGGATCCATGCTTTTCCCTTGGCGTCAGAAGTACAAATGAACTAAAAATTGATCAATATTTTTGTACAGTTTGTGGTAAAAAAAACCTTCAATATTATTGAGTCAATATTATTGACAATTATATTGTGTGTGTATGGAGGGCCGTTAACCTGGAAAGTTTCTGACCAACTTCCGGTCTACAAAACTAACTTCCGGTCTAACTATTTCCGCGTTGGTTCGGAATTGTGGGTAAGAAAACCGGAAACAGAACTAAAGAGTATCTTTACAAATTTAGATTAATACAAGTTCTGTATGTGCAAATATTTTGTGCCGCAGTCTGAAGACTGGTTCCGATAATTTACGTCACAAAGCGCATTTTTATTTCATGGGAAGCTTTGCATACCGTGGCGCGTTGTAATTCAAGCGTCGGAATAAAGCCAAATATTGATTATTCTATACACAGTCAAACCGTGCCTAGAAATGTACTTTAATTACAGTTTTATTGACAGTAAAGTGCATTCCACAAACACGCCTTCATATGTAAATTCATTTCAACGATTGTCGTTTATTTAGTTAGAGTTATCAGTATAGTTCTTGCTTTATTTCTCTTGGTCAGGGTAGCTGAGGTGCGCTCCGATTACGATTACGCGGATTTGTAGTAAAACGACCCTTAACATTGCTCGAGCCTAAAATGTCTATCTATTAATCTTATAATAAAGGTTTGTATTATTGAGAGAATGTTTTATTCTATTTATTTATATGATGCATGAATAATAACATTACTTGTGTTGTTTATTCACAATGGAAAATGTAATTAAAGGTATGCAGTTTTTTTAGAAAACTTATTGATATTTGACGACAAGAATGATTTTAGTTAAACCGAAAAAAGTGATTCAAATGAAATAAAAATGCACAAGTAAAGAAAAGGTATAAAAATTCCATGTTTATTACTTTCATTAACGTATTCTTGTAACTATCTGTCACTGCAAAAAAAGATCAATAAATCTCCACAGCATCAATCAATACTTCAGAAAATCTGAAACTGTGCATAAATGCACAATTGTAATGTTAACATAACAAAGTCAATGCTTTTGTTATAGTAAATATTTAAGAAGTAATCACACCTACGGAATATACACACATATAATAGAAGTATCATAAAAAATAACTCTCTGGTAAACTTTAACTTATTGTTACTATTTGCTGATGGGAGTGGCATTTGGTCCTTTTTTGAGAGAAGAAAAATGTTAATTTTATTGTTTGCAGCCACACAATTGCAATTTTCTTAAATCATAGTGTCTATTAATAATAATAATAATAATTAATAATAATAATAATAATAATAATAATAATAATAATAATAATAATGATGATGATGATGATGATGATGATGATGATGATGATGATGATGATGATGATAATAATAATAATAATAATATAAATAATAATAAGAATAATTATAATAATAATAATCCATTTCAATAGTAGGTAAAAACATGCTTTGCACATGCTTGTCGCGAAAGCGGATATTCCATAAACAAACCAGATGCAATATGTACAGGCGTGTCTTCAGCAAGAACCGCTCGATGCATACAGAATGCCAGTAGAAACTTATTTTACATTTAATATTGCATTTGCCTGTGCAGATCGCACTCAATATGCAATTAACACGTTTTGTCCCCGATAAAACCTCGTATATTATGAAAGCTTAGCGACAAAGCGATTGTGTGTAAAAATAACAGGCCAGATATTGTTAATGAATTAATTATGTCATTTATGTTAACAATAGTTTTGAAAAAGGAACTACAGTTTTGGGCTATAATGTAAACTAAACATTGAGACAAGCCGCAATAATTGGAAAAAAATGCTGGGCTATGTCGTTAAAAGTAGCAAATCATCACCTGTAGACACTGGACACTTCATATTTTAAAGATTACAGAAGTCTGTAAATGTTAAAAAGTCAAAGAACAACAACAACAAAACAACTACAATCAAAGACCAAACAAAACAACAACCCAACCCCCAAAACAACAACAACAACAAACAACAAAACAAACACGACAAAAAAAACAACAAAAAACCCACAACACACACTACCGCGCGCACGCACGCACGCACATACACACACACACACACACACACAACAGTTATATAGCAGATTGTAAGAGAACATTTTACTTTATTATCAGACCACAACAGTTCTTCAATTGACAAAGGTGAGAGAAATACATAAATACAACTTTAACCCGAAATTTGCTGTAAACATAATAATATCCAGTGTTTATAGCATATGTGTTAAAAGATTGTAAGCGATATCCGGAAAAAATGGACTGTACATTGACTCCGATTGTACAAATTTGCATGGCAATTACATTTTATTTTCGTTTATTTATAATGAAGGGCACGTAATATTTACTAACTGCATTACACATTGTTAATAAGTTGTGGTTGTACTGAACTAAAACTGATGTTTCTGGTGTATTTTATTTCACTCTTTTATAAATTCTAAAGCTTGCTTATTTCATAATTTATATCCATTGCGTGGATGCGTAGCGAGCTTATGATTTCCACTGCACCATCTTAAAATTTAATTTTAAATTTTATGTTTTCCTTAATCAATATTCTGATATAGCTCTTAGTTATGATGCTATTTATACTGTCGTACTGTTGACTTAGCATTTTGATTTTGAAATAACTTTTTATTAACTTAATCCAACAGAACAAGAATTATATAAAGGCATCAAGAACCATAAACGGTGCACACGTACTTTATTTTAGTAACTTTAGCACGAAATATTGATTCCAGTGCAATACAGTTGATTTTAGACATTTGATATTTTACATTGCAAATCGTTTCATAAGCAAATACGCAATTTTTAGTTGTGTAGATATCCAAATATGACGCATGTTTACCATTGTTTATATCTGTCAACAAAGACAACCACGGCCAGTCATTCGAAACAGGTACAATTAGAAATATGAGCTGAACAATGCAATAGTCAGCAGACCGTACAGGTTGCCGCGCGTAAAAATACTTCGTGTCATATCACCTTAGAAAGGAATCAAATGAACGAACTTGGAATGAGTTATAGTGCGTTGACTGCCGTTGTACTTCAGTCGTTTGGCGATGTATCCAATGTTTCATTACTCCCAGCCTCAGAAGGTCCTTCTGCTCACGGATTTTTTGTTCATTTCATCTCTCAGTTCATCTTAGAAAACAATAAGTGATTGCTTACAGAACAATAGGCCAGGTCAGCAGAAAATTGCAATAATCAAAAATAATTTAAAGGTTTTATCGCTTATTTCGGTTATATATCTATGCATTTACTGATTTGATAGCTGAAATAACCACAGACGCTTGCATATAATTTAAATAATTTTTTGTACCTAGTTTGAATGTGAATGACAATGGCATTTCCCGTCAATGTTTGGTATTTTTTAACCAATTACACATAAGGTTCAGAATGCGAATATTGTGTATTTTTCTCTTGCACAAAATATTAACAATTAGGAAGCGGATATTTGTTCAAATGGTATGATTGTAGAACAAACTTAAATTGATTCTATGTATTATTAGGTTCTATAACCCAACATTGTTTTATGAACATGCAACATTTGTACATTTATATTGAATTTTAATGATACATGTACTGTGTAAAGATGAAGTCAGAACTCATTAATTAATCATTATTTCTACGTGCATTTATGAATGTTTAATATATTTATGACAAATCCCATTTCCAATTTTCATGTAAACAAATATCACATGTCATTTTAGTTTCTAAAAAATAGTTATAACTAGAAATACGTCTGATTCTTGTTGTTACACAACTCACGTGCACATCCGTTTGTAATGTTTTCTACGAGGACATTCTACCAAAAATTCTTCAGGATTATACGACGTTGGATTATTAATTGGACTATTAAAGGAACACATCCTAAAGGGACAAACTGTAAGCTAACATTTATTTTGATTTATGAAGTTTTGTCTCATTTATTTGTTAATGTTTTATTACGCCATATATTTAATTGTTTATTAAAATAAAACATTATTGTACTAGTTTGTTGCTGGCTTGTTCTTTCTGTTACACCATATCGTCGTTTAGTAAACGTGCCATTTTATAAACAATCTTAAATAGCGACACCGGTCGTAACAATAAATAAAATTCACCTAATGTCAATTTGAACCGACAAACATTTTTTGATATTTGTCTTCTACAGCATGACCACTTTATACTTCGATCACACCGATTCCGAATTTTTACCGAACTCGATCGAAATCTTTCAAACAGCATTTCTCTTCGGAGTCACCAAAAGTTATAGCGGTCACATGTTAATAACGGTACAACAAATTAACAACGTCTCCAACTCGGACCGCGTGAAGATAAGACGGCTAGATTCGAAGAAAAACAACACAGTGTTAATTGAGTCAGATTGCATGGATTGCCATGGCAAAAAACAATAGTATCATGTCCTCTAAAATAGTCTACAACACACGGTCGCCGGTCTCTGCTGTTTTAACTTTCCTATACAACTGAATTTAAATGTCAGTGAAACGAATTTCAAGTGAAAGCAAATAAAAGCAAAACGGTTAAGTTGCTAGTTTATCGGGATGAGTTCTACGACATTTAAAATATTCCTCGATAGTAAAACACATGTTTGTTAACCAAAGTTATGCTTGTTTTGTTTTTTGACACACATTGCAGCGACCATTTATGATCATTTTAGCAACGTACAGCTTTTTTGGTGGAGGAAGACCCCAGACCCTTGTCTGGGCAGAACCACTGGCGCACCGCAAGTCAGCTGAAAGACCTCACATTAAGTCCTTGGCCCCGAAAAGGACTCGAACCCACGCGGTGAGAGGCTAAGCAGTCAGAGGAGTTACAAATCGGCGAATCTACCACTACGCCAAGGAAATTTATGCTTGTTTAGGGTTACATGCGCACAAATGATATCAAGTAAACAGGATGTTTCTTATTGTTAATACCATTGCTGCTCGTATGACATTACGTACATAATAACAATGTATCGTGAGAATCGTAAACCTTGATGTTAGTATTGAAAGAAAGACTACCCCTTCATCAGACGGCTATATATCTTGGCCGGTATAAAACATGCTGTAAACATAATTATGTATGAGCAAAACTATCAATAACCGACACAATCGAAACTCTTCGGGTAATTCCGTCCTCGGGACAATCATCCCTCAGATGTATCTGGTGCAACGATACAGAACCACGATCGTTTTGTTCGCCGGAAGAAGAATTCGTCATAATAAAAGTTCTTCAAAAAGCAATAGGTGTAGTGTATAGGATTATTTCACCCTTTAAACTTTCATTTATCAATTAAACTGTCCATATATCGTTAGACATACAAGTGTTGCTGCAATATCAGTAGAGGTAACACAACATTGATCTTAGTTGTTTTGATGACGTCACAGACACCGACATGTTTATTTTCGCGGGGTTTTTCTGTCTTACATCAGAGAGATGATTCGTGAATTATCCAAGGCGTTCCGATTGTAACCTACAGTTTATTTTGTCACCAGATCAGCCACTATTTGCTGCTTGTGTTTTCTCGTAATTTATTTCGTCCCCCCCCCCCCCCCCCCCCCCCCCCGCCATTGTTATTTATCGGCTCATGCCGGAATACATGTGTCATCTCCACGAATATGATTAATAAGGACAATGCGATGACAGTGCGTCATACAAACCAACATGGCTTAATCGTAGTAAGGGCTAGCAAGCTGTGTAGTATAGATAGATCAGAAGAAAATAAAGCAATTTAATTATCTGTTAAACGCATGCACTTTGTTTTAATGTAATAACTGATTATTTTAAATAATATTATTGTGATTGATCCTTCAAAAACCCATACGAAAAAATAAAGAACTTGTCAAATGCCTTTTCCTTATGTAGGATTTATTCAATATATTACAATGGTTACTGTCAACTATTTATATGATTACTTAACTACCTCAATGATATGAAAGACCCAAGTGAAACATTGCTCTGTTTATATTTTCTTACCCAGTGTTGTATTTTCTAAAACAAAATACTCTTCGCAGTATAGGAACAGTTAGTTCACAGAGAGGAAATCTGACAGTTCTCTTTTTATTTTCTTAAGATTAAATAAATTAAAAATAAAACACATTTTCAACCATTAGATTAGACATGTAGATTTTACCGTGTCGTTAGTAATCTTGAAATTTATTAAGTCAGTCCAGCAGACAAACTGGTTTAAAAAACAACAAAAGAGCTCCGACAAAACTTACTATCTTAAATATTGAGATGACATCTTTGCAGTATGTTTCATGCAATTAACACCCACGCCCCCTCCCCAACTTTGTGCAAATATTCAAAACGCCTTATGAATAAACCATCTAAAACCGCAAATTTTGTTTGATCTCATCTCTAAGTCTGTGTATGAAAAATAGTGCCAGCGAATTTAATTGGAACAATACGTGCTTCAACAAACAAACCGCAAATGTTTCCGCAGACTCATTCAGAGTGATCTGTTTTGTGTAAAAAGAGTGATAATATTAGCAAAAACCGCTGCTTTAAACAGCTGACTCCTGCATCGCTAATGCCGTATCTAGAGCTGAACTGTCTATGACGATTTCATATTGTTCAGAGCAGTTCGTTAATCTTTCGCTCATGAATAAAAGTGGCATAGCATGTCATAATCTGCTACTTTCAAATATTGACAGCGCTTAGGATTTAGAAGCCTCGTAGTCTTACTAGGGGTAGCTATATAATCGATCTGGCATTCATCACGTTATTTTCGGAGACGGAAAATATGTTTAAGTAAGTGCTTATCTGTTATTTTATATGGCTTCTTTTATTACACATACACAATATGAATATATGACAAAGTCCTATGAGCATTGCAACATATACCAACATTTGAAAAGGCACAGGAAAAAAGTATGCAGATGAAAGACAAATGTAAAAGTAAGAACAAATCGGTGATAAGTCATTTAACAAAAAGAGAAAAACCCAACAGTTACCGCCTTGGAACGGTCAGTCGGCAAAAGGGACTGACGATGCTTAAACCGGTTTTACAGAGCACTAACCTCGCACTTTTTGAGGCGTTTCTCAAATGCAGGGTGAAAAGAAAACATACTTATTTGAATAAAACATGTCCAAGCGCTGACGTTTTGTTTGACAAGTTGTGACGGAAGTAGTGACGTCATTGAAAAATAATGTCCCCATAATATTTATAGGAGAGAGAAAAGTATTATTTCTATTAGAGTATTATTTCAAATAAAGGAGCCATACAAAATTGTTGATTGTATATGGATTTAATTTTTTGAATTAAGAGGAAAAATAACCAAGGACGAGTAATTGGTTGTAGCATCCTGTTCATGTGAAGATAGACTTGAGGAACCAAAGTCCAATGTGCATCAAAGGAAATATACGTAACAATTCTTATAGGATGAGGTTAATAACAACGTACCATGCTTTTAGGCCTCATCTTAATACTTAGCCCAACATCCACGCCAATTTCGTTAAAGGTAGGTACATTTACCGTGAAATTGGTTTCTCAGATCTGTTAAGCATCTTTCAAAATAAAAGTATTCTTAAAATCCACTTTTACTGTGAAAATCCTTTAATATAATCACGCAATACAGGCAAGAAGGCTTATTTCAAGACAATCAATTATCATCTTAAATTTTCTCGCACTCATCTGTCTAGTTAAGGTAAGAAGGCCAATTGAATAACCATGATAAACTTGTACTTGTGCAAATAAATATAAAGAGGTTATAACATAATTTTACTTTTACGCGTTTACTTAAAAAAGTACTAAGTGCTAAGTTATACCACACGAAGTCTTACACCAATACTAGCGTTGACACGCCTATAGTCTATGGCAGTCATAACCAGATGTTGCAGCGATTTAATTATTCAAGCTCGAATCAACACAAGAAAAAATCATTCACCGTGCTACATTCATAAGCTTCACAAAGTCTCATACGCATTAGGATTCATGACTAATGCCAGCATCACGTACAAATCAAAACATTTGTTCAACCTAACTGCTTTAGTTCGCAAACTAGACGTATTTTTTATATTTTTAACACATATAGGACCGATTGAACTCTGTTCAACAACTACAGCAATATCAAACAACTGCCAAATACGCATACCATCCTTTTGTGCATACCAACTTTTTCATCCTGTTATGTAATTAATTTCTATTGTATCCCACGGGAAGAGTTGAATTTTACATCAAGAGCTTGTAACTCAACCCATTTGCGCGACGGCAATACATTGCTTGCAACGAAAGCAATGCCCTTTTCCACCAATGCCATTTTAGGTAATTTCACGATGTGGAGTTGTATGAATGTTCGTAAAGCTTCATGTTTGTCACTTTCTAACATTGTCATAAAATATGGTGACACGTTATTAAGACACGTGATTAGTATTCCTATGTGAACAAACTATGCACCCATTATTTGTAGAGTTCATGCGAACACTATCCCTTCTATACAAAGCCATAACATTAAGACATCCAATTCAACGTCACGATTTCCTGACGATGCTGTTTGTATAAGTAATCCTTCATTTTTTCAAATGATTCACAAATAATTCCCCCCCCCCCCCCCCCCCCACTCCAAGAACTTACGTCCAACAAAGCAATTACTTGACAAGTAAATGCAGCATTTCTAAACATATCCAACAATTACGTCTAGACCGAAAGGGAGATTTGTTCAACTTTAGTATTTCATGTTTGTCGTACCTTGATGGTGATTCATCCTGAGCTACATCCTATGGTATTGAGATTGTTCTAAAGTTGAATATTGTAATGCAAGAAGAAACACTGCTTTAAATAGCATACATTGAGAAAGTTCCTTCGCAATTATGATTTTGTTGTTTAAACTAATAGTAGCAGTATGAAAACACTTATGCAACAACGATACTCTATTCTGTGGATTAGGATTAACCGGCATTTTTGCCGATTCTGCGCAGCGACATTTTTTTCATTATAGATTTAATGAAGTGCCGAGGTAATGAACCAGGCCGGTCCATTATACTGACACCGACGAGTCAGGCGTAATGCTGCCTCCTTAGCCCCGTGCGTTAGGAGGGAAGCCACTTATACCAACTTTAAAGTCTTTGGTTTGACCCGGCCGGGGTTCGAACCCACGACCTCCCGATTCTGTATTTTACGGAATTATTTCTATATAAGCGTAACACAGTCGTCAAATCTTATTTGTGGACAATTTACACAGCCTATAAGAAAATAAGCATAGCTTGCAACTGACCCTGTTACAGTCAACGACTGGCATTGATTTCAAATTACACGTTCACCGGACAGGTCGTTGAGATTACATGAAGACGATGACCCAGTGCAATTATTTGGACAGTCAATGGTGAAATTCTGTCTCCTTATCTCTAAGGTCGCGATCTTTTAAGGTGAGGCAACATGAGCAGCCTTCATTGCAGTATAGGTGAGATTAAACAGTAGGTTCAACTTCGGGATATTGGCTGCCCTTTTTTATTTGACATGCAATTTGCAGATAAAAACTCGCCCTATTGCAGTCTTATCTTTTATCTCTTTACCTTCAATCGCTTCACAATACTACAGGTATATTGTTTCGTTGGTTTTTTATGACATTTTCTTTCATTTATACTAGATGATTTCCTTCATGTAAGAAAAAATAAATGTACGTCTTTGTTCCAATGTCTTCAATACTTTTTCTATCATTTGAAGTTTTTTACTAGTAACTTATTGTATTGTCTTCTATTGGACTGTATTAATTTTAAACTGAATCCGTTTAAGGAAGTGCTCAGTTGCTGAAGTATTTATCTCGTGTACACACTATGAAATGTACGATAGGCAATTGCATAAATTGTTGTATTGTTTTAACAGTGCATTCTTTGTTTAATTGTATATTCCCGAGGCAGGTGCTTTCTTAGTAACAACCTAAAAATAATATTTAATAACGGTAATTTGAATCGCAGGTTTTTGACATATCATGCAGAGCTGCGAGGGCGTCAAGGCCTACCACTATTATCGATGTACAATGCGCAGATCCTCTGTAAGGATTTAACGATAACTATTAGTTTCATTAAAAGTAGACAACTCCACGGAGTTAACAATATAATTATTATCTTACTGGCGGTACCAGTGTTGTCCTAATGAAGTTTTTTTTTTGTGGTAATACACGTGAGATATCTGTGATGTTGGCTATTCCAAGACAAACTGTCTTGGGTTGCTAACCAATATTTGGATTGTCATTGTATCTTACTGCACCTTCCGCACCTAGCTACTATTGCATAATTCCTAGCAAAGGCATCTACATTGCAAGATAAATGTGATACACATTACACGTTTCGCATAGGAGAGTTTGGAGAAAACAGGTCCGATATTTCTGTATTTACATGTATTCATTGTGGAGATTTCTGCATACTAGTTTGATTGTATCGAGTGCCATACGTTTTTGGTTAATAATTGGATGAATAGCCGACAAACAATGGCGATTAACATGAATAGAATCGCTTACAACATTTATAAATCTACCTTATATATTGAACCTTAAATAATATAACGGTTGGCGTTAGTGGTAAGTATTATTTCAATATTTGCTGTGGTTCCTGTTTGATCGATTTAAGTATTTATTTCTGACATGTGATAGTATAAGGACTTTGGCATGGGATTTAAACCACAGCTGATAGTTTGAATATTTACGTTTGGCAATTATAATAAATGGCCATGTTGTCTGGAGGCATGCATATTAATTGTCGTTTATGAAATCGATGGCGGCTGTAACAGTTTTCGAATTATCTGTTTCGTAAGCTGGATTCATGTACTTTTTATCGTTTCGGTCATTAATGGCCTGTGGAGTATGATGTTGAATCACCACGAATATAAATATTTGATAATTGTGTTTACTACTTTAAACAACAACTAGAGAGCTCACCATTTCAGACAGATAATGTTCAAAATATATAGGTTTCATGATATACAATGTTCACAATATCTGCGATATGAAAGAGGAGCATCGCGCCTCTTCGCAATTATTATCTCATATTTTATGCAGCCATAGACAGCGGGCTGTAGTTATTATGTTTCAATAACAATAATACCGGCGCGACTGTCATATACAACTTGTGATTGAATTGTCATGGAATCTTCAGATATTTATTGTTATTTTATTGTGTTAAGGCAAAACATACTTCCGGATAATGCAATCGTTGTTTTCTGTTTTTCTTTTACATTTGTGCAATTGACATAAATGTAGATATTCACGATGCAACAGAGAACGAACATACGGTTCATGCTTGAAGCTGTGCCTGAGTAACTTATGGCTTATTATATAAAGTTGTATAACCGATTGAGACGACTGTAACGGCATTTTGAGTTTTAGTTTGATATGTATAGTAAAATACAACCAGTTTTTTATGATGCATTTTCAAACATTCGACGTTTCTTTCTGAAATCTGAAAGCATCAAATTGGAGTTTCCATCGGAGGCTGCATTTTACGAAACTTATTGTTATAAATGTGTATTGTATAAATGGTGGGAAACATACGGAACTGGAGGAAGATATTGTCTTGGGCATATATTCTGCCCTTTTAACCTTTGATGGGTGCTCGCCATATGCCCATGGGTAAAAAAAGGCGAGGATAAACAAAACCATTCGATGATGCCCTTTTGGCGTATCTCAACAAAAGGTATCGCATAGTAGCATTTTTTGTTAGTTAATGTCACTATAATGAACATTCTAACTTTAATATTCAAACTATACACCTGACCTTTGCCAGTTTAACCAGGATGGTAATTTAAAACCACACAGAATAGCAAAACAGTGATGACCTATATCATACGCCTTTTATGTTAGTTCAAAATGTATGGTTATGTAATACTAAAAATGATTGTTTATTAGGTTTATCGTCCCACCAACAGTATTTCAGTTATCTGGAGACGGTTTCCACTTGAAGGAGATATAGTGCTGCCCTCACTGTGAATAGCATGCCGTGAACACTTTTCCATGATACCACACCCGATCACATTATCCTGACACCTGGCCAACCAGTCGTGGAACTACCCTTATATTTGCTTGAGCGTTAGCAAGGGAGCTATACCACTACCATTTTCTACGACTTTGGTATGTCGCGGCAAAGAATCGAACCCGGGGCTCCCGTATCTGGAGCCGACGCTCTACCGAATGCGCTACCAGGTCCGGTATTAAAAATGTATTAACGTGTATGTTTATAAGTGAAAAGACGATTAAGCACATTAAGAAATTAAATTTTGTTTCGTGTTGTGTTTTGTAAACATTTCCTTAAAATTCTAACAGTGTTTTTTAATTAAAGCATGTAATGAATAAAGACTAAAATATGCTAAATCACTAAACTACTATGATTCCTATAAAAATGCATTAATGGACATTTGGAGCAGAAAGCGCAGCGAAAACATTATTCAGAACTCAGAATGCACCATTCAGAACATTCATATAAACATAAAAATAAAATGCAACGGCAACATTTCATATTCCGCCGATTTTGTGTTTATCTATTAGTTATCAGAGCATCGAGGCGATGTGTACGGTAGTTTGACCTACTTTTAAATTTGTGTAAGACCTCCGGAAATTCCATTAAAAAACAATAATGCAAAGACACGAAATTCTCGCTTTTGTTTTTGACGTTAAAATTGTCTCAGAAACATACTGTCATAGAAACTATTCTGTCATAGAAACATATTGTCATAGAAACATACTGCCATATGTCGGTTCCCGCTGGTAATCAACGATAATCGACTGGAGAATCCTGTCATTACAAGAGTTTCGCTTAGTATCAATTTTTGTTTGAAATGTAAATGTTCTTTATTTTATAATTTATACAATAGTTTTAAAATTTTCGTTCAATATGTTTTAAAACATTATCGCCTTGTACTAAATTTTCATTTTCACTATATTTTTATTTATTTTATAGAAAACATAGTAGGTGCCGAGAATACGAACGTTTTTTTTTTCTGGTTTCATTTTTATCATTATTTATATTTATCATTCAACGTGTTCAAGATCAGTCATTTAATCTTAGAAGTATATCTAAGTATACGCAACCTATCCATTTTATTGTTAAATGTAATTTATTAAGTAACATTCTCCATTTAGTCACGTTAAAATTACACAATCCAGAACCTTGTCTTAGTGTTACATGTATGTGTAAATTCCAATTGGGTACATTGTGAACTGGAAATTGTCTTCTTTGATAGTTAATATTCAAGATATTCCAAACAGTAGGTACGTCCCTTTTATTGGAATTCTTGGATTTTATCGCCTGTTCTTTTGTACGTATTGCAATTACAAACAGTGATTTTTTAATTGCGTATACATATAAGTTTAAAATCCATTTGAATACTTCAATACATACTGACATGTTATTTAAAAAAGAAAAATGGAAGTGTTTGCTGGTGATAGTTAACCTGGGTACCACAACGGCGACAGAGAAGTCAACATATACTCCAAACATAACAAGTATGAAAACCGAGTAAAATAAATGAACGGCCCTGGTTGCATTTATGGATTATTCAGGGGAGACTATTCATTAATGTCTTTCATTCTAATTTAAGTTCTCTCGAGGCATATCTCTCTAAAATCGTAAGAAAGATTTGCATTGTTTTTTACCTATATTTTCTTCTTCAGATTTTCGTACACTGTATAGAATCTTATTGAGTTATATATAATCATTCTACTCTTCAAAACATGCAACAGAATATTGTAAAGACAGCAGTTTAATTAAGCGTAGTGGCTGCATATAGTATTTTGTTAATTGTTGTTGTTGTTTTCGTTGTTGTTGAAACACTTTGTTTTAAACGTCGACAAACGTAAAGGGAACTGTTTTCTGATTAAAGTATCGCAATGTCAGACTACAGTGTCTGTGTTATGTCTTCTCCCACATTTTTCAAAGTAGTGATATATCCGTCTTAAACAGAAAATTTCCTATCGACTATGCGCGTCTTCTTAATTTTAGCCTTGGCTTGACGCGTCAGGACTATGAGGGGCACGTGAGTTCGAGCCAGCCTCCTTCTGTGTTGACAAGTGTATGTCCTTGTTGTTGAACAGGATCTTCTTTAATGCGTCTTCCCAAAATTTCTGGGACATGATCAGTAAGAACTCGGTTGTTGATATTCATCTTGCAAAACTGCCTGTGACAACAACATTTACACATGTAGGTTTGCAGTTTTAGAGCCTTTGTATAGAACGTGGGAGGTCCTTGGCTTTTGTTATTATCAATGTCATTGCTGTTACGTAATTATGAAAAGGTAAATAAGAAAAGGGCCTATAAGAATTACCACATTTATTTAAATCTAAACTACCCCTAGACAAAGACAAACACGGTAAATTTCAAAAGTGACAAAAACAAAGACACGCGACAAAACACACAAAAAGAAAAAAAACAGCAGTTACCGCCTTCGAACGTTCAGTCGACAGACTGGGTGCACTGATTTGTGGAGCGCCCCAATCTCGCACTTCCTGAATGTTTTTCTATCAAACAAACAGTGTAGAAAAATATCCAATCAAATTGAGACAATTAGCAGTAAGCACCTGCATCGGGAGTTGAAACTGATAAAATGAACGAATAATCAGACAAAATAACAAATAATATAATAAATATAAACATATGTACAATATTTACAGTAGATTAAAACCTCGGCAACCTTATTTTAAATAGTTACATTGAAATTTTTGAATCAAAAAAGCCCAAGCGATGACGTAAAGTAAGACATGCATATTATGTTGTAACTGAAGATACTCACTGTTCAAGTCCAGCTTCGAATGCTAAGTACATTTATTTGTTATGATATATGACGTCGAGGTTTTGTATTTCATCAAAACGATGTCCGAGATAATAAACCATGCAACAATTTGTCGATTCTGATGTTTCAACAATTAGAATAATTGTCATGATTAAATAATAGGTATTGGTTTTGCTGTCCAATTGACATATGAAGAATTTGTTGGAAATGTCAAACACGAATAATCCTAACTCTACTAGTCAATGCTGTTAAGCAGTGCAACACATGTACATAATTTTGAAATGTTTTATTATCTTAATAGTGGAATATGTGCCAAACGATATCAACTATCCAGGAAACATGATGCATGGAAGGGTCGTATTACGAGCGCCCAGTGCCACAGTCGAAAGAAACGAGCTTTATCATTGGACTGAAATCTTCATCTGATTATGAAGCGACCAATGAAAAATCCTTACCAGAAACGACAAAAAGTGAACTAAATATCCCACGGGCGATGAATGGAGTGTAACGGAATGGATCGGTCGTTGGTATCCGACGATGATGACAATGTAGAATTCACAACAACTCTGACACCTGAAATTCGTGTAATCTTTCTCAATTACATATTCCATTGTAACTGCTTCGTTATGTTCAGTCAAATTTTACGCCTGGCGCGCCTGACGCGCTTTTTTTATTTTTTTAAACATCGGTCGTATTTTATTTCTTGTTTACGATGAAATGTATGCCGTTAGTAACCTAATTTAGATGAACATGTATCTTCTTGGACAGTTCTTTTAACATAATTTACAAGGTTCACAGATAACCATAAGGGAATATGACAAAATCTCATGAGTAATGCAACATATACCAAAATAGGAAAAACAAAACAAGACAGAGATATTCACATGCAAGTCGAATCTAACAGAACAAATCTGTGACGAGTCATTAAATAAATAAACCAAACCCAACATTTACCGCCTTGGAACGGTCAGTCGTCAAAAGGGACATACTGGGGTGCTTAAACCGGTTTTACAGAGCTCTAATCTCGTAATTTCCTGAGGGGTTTCAAAAGCAAGACCTGAAAAGAAAACAGATCTAATTGAAACAGAAATATCTTAGCGATAAAGTCAAGTTGAGCGAACACTGTTTGTGAATAAACAATGATTTTAAACAGGAGTTGACTTAATTTCAACGAGTGGACAGTGCAATTGTTATATGCATGACTTCGAAGTCATAAGAAAACTTCCATTTTAGGTTCAGCAGACTCTTTATTTCTTACATAGTCTGTTTACTTCTTGCTTTTTTATTATATCATAATGTCTTTTTTTATTTATCGTAAGAACATGAATACGAACCATTGTTGATCTGTCCATGACACTGAGATTTTGAAATAACATTGCAATATCTTATTCAAATACTCATAAACTTTGTAACAAAAATAATAAAATATCATGTATTTAAATGCGACAGTGTAAAAAAGGGATGACGTAATTTAAGTAAAAAAAGAAGAAATCCAAGATATTTTATGACTACTCTCAGTATGTGTCGTCTGCTGATGTTGAATAGAAACACAAATTTATTTAAAAGATATACTCCAGTTTGTTTACAGCTTAAAAGGCGACGAGAACGCGGTTCTATTTAATTGTAAGCGCCATCAATGTTCAAAAGCAATATGAGGCTTCTCATAGACCAGATGCCGCAAATTCCAGACTACAACATGCTATTTAGTTTTGTTATTCTCTCTAACATGTTTATGGGAATCAATTGTACAACAAAAGCGTTTGCGACGATATCAACTGTCAATATACGCAACATATGTTATATATCCTTTAGCTCGGTCATGCAACGTTTTAGAGGAAAGATTGAAAAATGATATTATTTCACTTTCACCATTTGTATATACTGTATGTCTCAATATGATGTTAGTTATCTCTCATAAATGGTTTCTTTGGTAATTCTAAACTTTTGATATTGCTTATACGACAAATTATTTTTAAATTCTAAAACAATGTAAACTGTTTCAAAAATAATAATTATACTTTACTTTTTAATTGTTGCAGCGATCTTAATTTAAATAACGGCCGAATAAAGTTTTATGTTTTCATTTTTGTACAAAGATTTTACGACAACTCATAATCATTTCGATTAAATAATTATATATATAGTGCCTTCATAGCCTTTAAATGTGCAATCTAATTCGCGAAATACAATATTATCGGATTTTTATTGTAGAGTCCTTTCGAAAAGGATTTTAGCATATTGCATTAAGTTAAGACTTCTTTGCAAAAAAATGAGATCTGAAAGCATGAATGCAAACTGGAATTTAAACAAAAATCATTATGCAAATATTGCATGCATAGTAGGTGTTACGGCCCGTCGCGCTATTCAAGTTTATTTATAAAGTGGCACGTTTACTAAACGACGAAATGGTGTAACAGAAAGAACAAGCCAGCAGCAAACTAGTACTATAATGTTTTATTTTAAAAATAATTAAAATTATGGCGTAATAAAACAATAACAAATAAATGAAACAAAATTTCAGAAGGCAAAATAAGTATAAGCTTACAGTTTGTCCCTTTAGGAGATGTCCCTTTAACAATGCAACAAATAATCCAGCGTCGAATAATCCTGAAGAGTATTCGGTAGAATGTTCTCGTAGAAAAACTCAGTTGAAATAATCCAAAGGTAGAACAATACACGAATGTTATTAATATAATCCAAACTCAACACTTTAATATTTATATCACTGCAGAATATGGTAAGTCCACGTAAGTTCTAACACAGAAAGATTTAAAATAGAAGCTGCAAGTATTTCCAAACTATAAGTCCAATCTCTAAAGCAAACTTTTTATTCAAAATTCCAAACTTACTTTTAATCGGCCAACACGCCCTTATATATACCCAAAGAATTTCCAGAACATTCACGTACCCAGAACATTCTCGAAAACCAGTTAAAAATAAACAATTGAACTTTCTAGCATGATCCTTTTCTTCTAGCAGTTACGCGAATGCTACGTCATCAAAACCACAACGGTAAACAACCCTAAACCTGACTAGCGTAACGTTAAACGCTGGTGTACTATTATACATAACAGTAGGATGTATTTCATCTGCAACAGTTATAAAAATAAAATGAACAGTTTAACCGGAACAGTTTTCCTTTTGATAGCTAATCGAATGGTTTAATTAAATTGACACGAATGTGACAATACTTTAATCAGAAATACATAGAGAATTGTAGTAAGTGTACGGAAAAAAGGTCAAACTTATGTTAAAAATGTTGAAGGGCGATAATTCAAATTAAAGTCGATAAGACTTATGATTCAGTATTATCACTTTATAGCTCTGGTCAAAATCTCTGCTTAAGTCCAAACACCACAAGATTTGGCCAAGAACTAAGAAAATAATTGCTATTGAATTTCCTAAGTTCATATTCATGACGACATATATGACGTCACTTGTTTAAAACACCTAAATATCTCGGTGGTTAAAGGAGATAGATATTCAAAGCTACATATTTTAATCGATGTAACGTTACTTTTCCATCCTTTTATACCTCTTATTAAAACCTTTCGTTTAAGTTCAAACACCACCAGATAAGGTTGGAAAATAAGAAACTAAAGACTACTAATATAGTGTTGAATAAAGGAAACGTTATCTCACGAGGCTGCGACAAATTTAAATCGCTAGTCTGTTTGTCATACACGCCATATAAACAAAATCGTTATTCAATGTTTAGATCTATTTTGTTTTATTTCACAAAAATGGAATTCGCATTTGGAGTGTGGGTGTTATGTCTTTATACGCTGTAAACGAAAAAGTAGGATTATTTCATGAAATACGATCCGTAAGAAAAGAAAGTTTAACCTTCTTGTAGCCAACGTCACGGAAACTGCATAGTAGGTGCATCACCGTAGCAACATACACAAACTCAATCATAGTTGGGTGGAGTCAACACATTCGCAGAACTATTGGATTGCCTCATTTTACACTGTTCTCGGTGGTATCGTGTGTCATACATTTTTGGTTAATAATTGGATAATTAGCTAGCAAACAATGAAGATTAACATGAATAGAATCGCTTACAATATTTATAAATCTAGCTTGTTTATTAAACCTTAAATAATATTCGGTTGGCGTTAGTGGTTAGTATTATTTCAACATTTGCCTCGGTTTCTGTTTGATCGATTTAAGTCTTCAAGTACATATTTCTGACATGTGATAGTATAAGGACTTTGCCATGGGAATTTAAACCTCAGCTGATAGTTTGAATAGTCACGTTTGGCATTTATAATAAATGGCCACGGTGTCTGGAGGCGTGCATATTAATTGTCATTTATGAAATCGATGGCGGTTGTAACAGTTTTCGAATTATCTGTTTCGTAAGCTGGATTCATGTGCTTTTTATCGTTTCGGTCATTAATGGTATGTGGAATATAATGTTGAATCACCACGAATATGAATATTTGATCATTGTGTTTACTACTTTAAACAACAACTACACAGCTCACCATTTCAGACAGATATGTTCAAAATATATAGGTTTCATGATATACAATGTTCACAATATCTGCGATTTTGAAAGAGGAGCATCGCGCCTCTTCGCAATTATTATCTCATATTTTATGCAGCCATAGACAGCGGGCTGTAGTTATTATGTTTCAATAACAATAATACCGGCGCGACTGTCATAAACAACTTGTGATTGAATTGTCATGGAATCTTCATATATTTATTGTTATTTTATTGTGTTAAGGCAAAACATACTTCCGGATAATGCAATCGTTATTTTCTGTTTTTCTTTAACATTTGTGCAATTGACATACATGTAGATATTCACGATGCAACCGAGAACGAACATACGGTTCATGCTTGAAGCTGTGCCTGAATTACTTATGGCTTATTATATAAAGTTGTATTACCCCAAGAGACGACTGTAACGGCAATTTGATTTTTAGTTTGATATGTGTAGTAAAAAATAAAGCATTTTCAAACATTCGGCGTTTTTTTTCTAAAATCTGAAAGCACCAAAATTTAATATGAGTTCCCATCGGAGGCTGCACTTTACGAAACTTATTGCTATAAATGTGTTTTTTATAATGGTGGGAAACATACAGACCTGGAGCAGTGGGGGAAGATATTGTCTTTGGCATACATTCTGCCCTTTTGACCTTGGATGGGTGCTCGCAATATGCCCATGGGTAAATGGCGAGTATAAACAAAACCGTTCGTCGACGCCCTTTTTGTGTATCTAAACAGAAGGTATCGCATAGTAGCATTATTGTTAGTTAATGTCAGTATCATGGACATTCTAACTTGAACATAAGCAAACTATACACATGACCTTTGCCATTTTAACCAGGATGTTAATTTAAAACAACACTTCTATCGGTAAACTAATGTCAGTACATACTAATTAAAAAGAACTATATGACGCAGAAGACAAAGAATTGCATTTGAAACTAACTGGGTCCGACATAAATAAAAAAACAACTGATATGCGCTGGTTGAAAACCCGTCTGAAATTTGTAGGTAAACAATAACAAATCATAATTAAACAAAATGGAAACCAGCATTTTTACAACACTCAGTGACGCAGTTAGTTGAATCTAATTGCCACTGAGGAGGTTCAGGGTTGATTTAAATCAATCAATATTGTTTGACTCCTTTTGAAAATTTTATTATATTCGCTTTTCACTAGCTAGCATAGTTAAAACTCCTGAACTTATCGACTAACAAGCAGTGTAGTATTATGCTTAAAGTAAATGTACAAACCATTTATCTTAGTTATCTAAGTTAAACATTTAAACTCCCTGCAAATAATACCTTCGTCCTTTTACCGACTGACCTTTCTAAGGTAGCAATTGTTTTTTCTGTTTGTGTAATGTCTCATTTCAGTGCGTTTGCATGTTACTTCCATGTTTTCCCACCAAAGCATCGGTGCACGTGAAGGCGGCTGCGTCGCCGTTAACACTTACATTAGATGTTTTCTTGAAAACAACCCTATACATCTGTTGTTATATCGTTTTCAGCCCCAAGATTTAACTTATTCAGATTTCGTCAATTCGTCACGTAATCAGACAACTCGTATGAATAGCAAAACAGTAATGACCTATACTACACGTCTGTTATATACGTTCAAAATGTATGGTTATGTAATACTTAAGATTTTTGTTTATTGGGTTTATCGTCCCACCAACAGTATTTCAATTATCTGGAGAAGGTGTCCTCTTGAAGGAGATATAGTGCTGCCCTCACTGTGTAGAGCATGCCGTTAACACCTTTCCATGATACCACACCCGATCACATTATCCTGACACCGGGACAACCATTCCTGGAACAACCCTTATATATGCTTAAGCGTTAGCAGGGGCGCTACATGTATACCACTATCATTTTTAACGAGTTTGGTATGTCGCGGCCCGTGATCAAACCCGGTGCCTCCCGTACACGGAGCCGGCGCCCTACCGATTGCTCTACCAAGTCCGGTCCGGCGACATTTTGATGATTAAATCCCAAACTTACAAAACATAAATTGGAGGACATAATAACACACTTAAGCAAGGAAGATTTAGTGCTTACTGACAGTTTTTAACCAATTACACATAAGGTTCAGAATGCGAATGTTGTGTATTTTTCTCTTGCACAAAATATTAACTATTAGGAAGCGGATATTTGTTCCAATGGTATAATGGTGGAGCAAACTTAAATTGATTCTATGTATTATTAGGTTTTATTACCTAACATTGTTTTATAAACATGCAACATTTGTACACTTAATATTTAATTTTAATGATACATGTACTGTGTAAAGATGAAGGCAGCACTCATTAATTAATCATTATTTCTACGTGCATTTATGAATGTTTAGTATATATATGACAAATCTCATTTCCAATTTTCATGTAAACATATATCACATGTCATTTTAGTTTCTAAAACAATTAGTTATAACTAGAAATACGCCTGATTCTTGTTGTTACACAACTCACGTGCACATCCGTGTGTAATGTTTTCTACGAGGACATTCTACCGAAAACTCTTCAAGATTATTCGACGTTGGATTATTAATTGGACTATAAAAGGGACACCTCCTAAAGGGACAAACTGTAAGCTAACATTTATTTTGATTTATGAAATTTTGTCTCATTTATTTGTTATTGTTTTATTAAGCCATATATGTAATTGTCGGCTTGCGGATCGGGAGGTCGTGGGTTCGAACCCCGGCCGGGTCATAGCAAAGACTTTAAAGTTGGTAGTAGTGGCTTCCCTCCTAACGCTCGGGGCTACGGGACAGCATTACGCCTGACTCGTCGGTGTCAGTATAATGGACCGGCCGGGTTCAGTCCCTGGGCACCTCATAAGTGCCCCTGTGCTGTAATGATAGAAATGTCGCTGCGCAGTATCGGCAAAAATGCCGGCTAATCCCGAATCCATATGTAATTGTTTTTTAAAATTAAAACTTTATTGTACCAGTTTGTTGCTGGTTTGTTCTTTCGGTTACACCATTTCGTCGTCTAGTAAACGTGCCATTTTATAAACAAACCTAAATAGCGACACCGGTCGAAACAATAAATAAAAATCACTTTATGTCAATTTGAACCGACAAACATTCTTTTGATATTTGTCTCTTACAGCATGACCACTTAATACGTCGTTCACACCGATTCTGAATTTTTACCGAACTCGATCGAAATCTTTCAAACAGCATTTCTCTTTTCAATTATAGTGGCCTCATGTTATTAACTGTACAACAAATTAACAACGTCTCCTAACTCGGACCGCGTGAATGCCCGGTCTTAGGAGAACTTATGTCTGGGGGGGGGGGGGGGGGGGGGGGAAATAGAAAGCTGTAATTATAAATTGAACTAGCTGTAAACGAACAAACAAACGGGTGTTTATACATGTGACACGTGTACATCACTGAGAAAAGATAATACGGCTAGATTCGGAAAAAAAACACTGTAAATTGAGTCAGATTGCATGGATTGCCATGGCAAAAAAGATAAGTATCATGTCCTAAAAAATAATCTACAACACACGGTCGCCGCTCTCTGCTGTTTAAACGTTTTTTTATACAACTGAATTTAAAAGTCAGTGAAACGAATTTCAAGTGAAAGCAAATAAAAGCAAATCGGTTAAGTTTCTAGTTTATCGGGATGAGTTCTACGACATTTAAAATATTCCTCGATGGTAAAACACATGTTTGTAAACCAAATTTATGCTGGTTTTGTTTTGTTTTTTGACACACATTGCAGCGACTATTTATGATCATTATAGCAACGTCCAGCTTTTTTGGTGGAGGAAGACCCCAGACCCATGTCTGGGCAGAACCACCGGCGCACCGCAAGTCAGCTGAAAGACCTCACATTAAGTCCTTTGCCCCGAAAAGGACTCGAACCCACGCGGGGAGAGGCTAAGCAGTCAGAGGAGCTACAAATCGGCGATTCTACCACTACGCCACGGAAATTTATGCTTGTTTAGAGTTACATACGCACACATGCTATCAAGTAAACCGGATGTTTCTTATTCTTAATACCATTGCTGCTCGTATGACATTACGTACATAATAACAATGTATCGTGAGAATCGTAAACCTTGATGTTAGTATTGAAAGAAAGACTACCCCTTTATCAGACGGCTATATATCTTGGCCAGTATAAAACATGCTGTAAACATAATTATGTATGAGCAAAACTATCAATAACCGACACAATCGAAACTCTTCGGGTAATTCCGTCCTCGGGACAATCATCCCTCAGATGTATCTGGTGCAACGATACAGAACCTCGATCGTTTTGTTCGCCAGAAGAAGAATTCGTCATAATAAAAGTTCTTCAAAAAGCAATACGTGTAGTGTATAGGATTATTTCATCCTTTAAACTTTCATTTATCAATTAAACTGTCCTTATATCGTTAGATATACAAGTGTTGCTGTATCAAATAATATCAGTAGAGATAACACAACATTGATCTTAGTTGTTTTGATGACGTCACAGACACCGACATGGTTATTTTCGCGGGGTTTTCCCGTCTTACATCAGAGAGATAATTCGTGAATTATCCATGGCGTTTCGATTGTAACCTACAGTTTATTTTGTCACCAGATCAGCCACTATTTGCTGCTTGTGTTTTCTCGTAATTTATTTCGCCCCCCCCCCCCCCCCCCCCCCCCCATTGTTATTTATCGGCTTGGATAAGACTTGGTCGCTCATGCCGGAATACATGTGTCATCTTCACGAATATGATTAATAAGGACAATGCGATGGCAGTGCGTCATACAAACCAACATGGCTTAATCGTAGTAAGGGCTAGCAAGCTGTGTAGTATAGATAGTTCAGAAGAAACTAGAGTAATAAAAATATCTGTAAAACGCATGGACTTATTGTGATGATTGATCCTTCAAACAAGCCATACATGTGCTATACGAACAAATAAAAACCTTGTCAAATGACTTTTCTTTATGTGCGATTTATTCAATATATTACAAAGCTTACTGTCAACCATTTATGTGATTATTGAAGTACTCCAATGACATGACAAACCCAAGTGAAACATTGCTCTGTTGATAGTTTCTTACCAAGTGCTGTATTTTCGAAAACAAAATACTCTTCGCAGTATAGGAACAGTTAGTTCACAGGTAGGAAATCTGTCAGTTTTGTATTTATCTTTAACAGATTATATAAATTAAAAATAAAACACATTTTCAACCATTAGATGTAGATTTTACCGTGTCGTTAGTAATCTTGAAACTTATTAAGTCAGTCCACTAGACAAAATTGGTATAAAAGAAACAAAAGTAAAACAAAAGAGCTCAGACGAAACTTACTATCTTAAATATTGATATGATATCTTACAGTATGTTTTATGCAATAAACACCCACGCCATCTCCCCAACTATGTGCAAATATTCAAAACGTCTTATAAATAAACCATCTAAAACCGCAAATTTTATTTGATCTCATCTCTCAGTCTGTGTATGAAAAATAGTGCCAGCGAATTGAATTGGAACAATAGGTGTTTCAGCAAACAAACCGCCAATGTTTCCGCAGACTCATTCAGAGTGATCTGTTTTGTATAAAAAAGAGTGATAATATTAGCAAAAACCGCTGCTTTAAACAGCTGACTCCTGCATCGCTAATGCTGAATCTAGAGCTGAACTGTCTATGACGATTTCATATTGTTCAGAGCAGTTCGTTTATCTTTCGCTCATGAATAAAAAAGGCATAGCATGTCATAATCTGTTAGTTCAGGAAAGTGTAAAAGCTTCTTTCAAATATTAACTGCGGTTAGGATTTAGAAGCTTCGTAGTGTTTCTAGGGGTAGCTATATAATCGATCTGGCATTCATCACGTTATTTTCGGCAATGAGACGGAAAATATGTTTAAGTGCTTATCTGTTATCTAATATGGCTTCTTTTATTACACATACATAATACAAACATATGACAAAGTCCTATGAGTATTGCAACATATACCAACATTTGAAAAGGCACAGAACAAAAGTATGCAGATGCAAGACAGATGTAAAAGTAAGAACAAATCGGTGATAAGTCATTTAACAAAAAGAGAAAAACCCAACAGTTACCGCCTTGGAACGGTCAGTCGGCAAAAGGGACTGACGATGCTTAAACCGGTTTTACAGAGCATTAACCTCACACTTTCTGAGGGGTTTCTAAAATGCAAGGTGAAGAAAAACCGATTTATTTGAATAAAAAATGTCCATGCGCTGACGTTTTCTTTGAAAAGTTGTGACGAAAGTAGTGATGTCATTGAAAAATAATGTCCCCATTATATTCAGAGGATCAAGAGAAGTATCAGTTTAATTAGAGTATTATTTTCATTGAAAGAACCACACAAAATTGTTGCTTGTATAATTATGGATTTTTTTAATCAAGAGGAAAAATGACCAGAGACGAGTCAAATGGTTGTAGCATCCAGTTCATTTGAAGATAGACTTGAGGAACCAAAGTCCAATGCGCATCAAAGGAAAAATACTTAACAATCCTTACAGGATGAATTAAATAACAACATACCATGCTTTTAGGCCTCATCTTAATACTCAGCCCAACATCCACTTTAATTTCGTTAAGGTTTCTCAGATCTGTTAAGCATCTTTCAAAATAGCAATATTATTAAAATCCAATTTTACTGTGAAAATCCTATAACGTCATCACTCAATACAGGCAAGAAGGCTTATTTCAAGACAATCAATTATCAACTTAAATTTTCTTGCACTCATCTATCTAGTTAAGGTAAAAAAAAAGTGAATAACCATGATACCCTTGTGCTTGTGCAGATAAAGATAAAGAGGTTATAACATAGTTTTCCTTTTACGCGTTTACTTAAAAAAGTATTAAATGCTAATTTATACCACACGAAGTCTTACACCAGCACTAACGTTGACATGCCTATAGTCTATGTCAGTCATAAACAGATGCTGCAGCGATTTGATTATTGAAGCTCGAATCGAAGCAAGAAAAACATTCACCGTGCTAGATTCATAAGCTTCACAAAATCTCATCCGCATCAGGATTCATAACTAATGCCAGCACCACGTACAAATCAAAACATTTGTACACTTGTACAACCTACCTGCTGTAGTTCGCAAACTAGACTTTTTTTATATTTTTAACACATATAGGACTGATTGAACTCTGTTCAACAAATACAGCAATAACAAACAACATCCAAATGCGCATAGCATCTTTTTGTGTGTAACTTTCATCCTGTTATGTAATTAATTTCTATTGTATCCCACGGGAAGAGTTGAATATTAGACCAAGAGCTTGTAACTCAACCCATTTGCGCGACGGCAATACATTGCTTGCAATGAAAGCAATGCGTTTTTCCACCAATGCCTTTTTAGGTAATTTCACGATGTGGAATTGTATGGATGGTCGTAATCATGTTTCTCACTTTCTAACATTGTCATAAAATATGGTGACACGTTATTAAGACACGTGATAAGTATTCCTATGTGAACAAAATGTGTACCTATTATTTGTAGAATTCATGCGAACACTATCCCTTCTATACAAAGCCATACCATTAAGACATCCAATTCAACGTCACGATTTCCTGACGATGCTGTTTGTATAAGTAATCCTTCATTTTTTCAAATGATTCACAAATAATCCCCCCACCCCCTCCAAGAATTTACGTCCAACAAAGAAATTACTTGACAAGTAAATGCAGCATTTCTAAACATATCCAACAATAACGTCTAGACCGAAAGGGAGATTTGTTCAACTTTCGTATTTCATGTTTGTCGTACCTTGATGGTGATTCATCTTGAGCTACATCCTATGGTATTGAGATTGTTCTAAAGTTGAATATTGTAATGCAAGAAGAAACACTGCTTTAAATAGCATACATTGAGAAAGTTCCTTCGCAATTATGATTTTGTTGTTTAAACTAATAGTAGAAGTATGAAAACACTTATGCAACAATGTATACTCTATTCTGTGGATTAGGATTAGCCGGCATTTTTGCCGATTCTGCGCAGCGACATTTTATTATAGACTTAATTAAGTGCCCAGGTAATGAACCAGGCCGGTCCATTATACTGACACCGACGAGTCAGGCGTAATGCTGCCCCCTTAGCCCCGTGCGTTAGGAGGGAAGCCACTTATACCAACTTTAAAGTCTTTGGTTTGACACGGCCGGGGTTCGAACCCACGACCTTCCGATTCTGTATTTTACGGAATTATTTCTATATAAGCGTAACACAGTCGTCAAATCTTATTTGTGGACAATTTACACAGCATATAAGAAAAAAGCATAGCTTGCAACTGACCCTTTTACAGTCAACGACTTGCATTGATTTCAAATTAAACGTTCACCGGACAGGTCGTTGAGATTACATGAAGACGATGAATCAGTGCAATTATTTGGACAGTCACTGTTGGAATTCTGTCTCCTTATTTCTTCGGTCGCGACCTTTTAAGGTGAGGCAACTTGAGCAGCCTCATTGCACTAAAGGTGAGATTAAACAGTAGGTTTAATTACGGGATATTGGCTGCCCTTTTTCATTCGACATGCAATGCGCAGATAAAACCTCGCCCTATTGTAGTCTTATCTTTTATCTCTTACCTATAATCACTTCAAAATACTACATGTATATTGTTTCGTTGGTTTTCTTATGCCATTTTCTTTCATTTATTCTAGATGATTTTCTTCATGTAAGAAAATAAATGTACGTCTTTGTTCCAATGTCTTCAATACCTTTTCTATCATTTGCAGTCTTAAACTAGTAACTAATTGTACGTCTTCTATTGGACTGTATTAATTTTCAACTGAACCCGTTTAAGGAAGTGCTTACTTGCTGAAGTATTTATCTCGTGTACACACTATGAAATGTACGATAGGCAATTGCATATATTGTTGTATGGTTTTAACAGGGCATTCTTTGTTTAGTTGTATACTCCCGAGGCATGTGCTTTCTTTTGTCAGTAACAACCTAAAATAATATTTAATACCGGTAATATTTATCACATGTTTTTTGACATATCATGAGAAGCTGCGAGGGTGTCTAGGCCTAAACCTATTATCGATGTACGATGCGCAGATCCTCTGTATGGATTTAACAATAACTATTAGTTTCATTATAAATAGACAACTACACGGAGTAAACAAACTAATTATTATCTCACTGGCGGCACCAGTGTTGTCCTAATGAAGTTTTTTTTTGTGGTAATACACGTGAGATATTTGTGATGTTGGCTATTTCAAGACAAACTGTCTTGGGTTGCTAACCAATATTTGGATTGTCATTGTACCTTACTGCACCTTACGCACCTAGCTACTATTGCATAATTCCTAGCAAAGGCATCTACATTGCAAGATAAATGTGATACACATAACACGTTTCGCACAGGAGAGTCTGGAGAAAACCGTCCGATATTTCTTTATTTACATGTATTCATTGTGGAGATTTCTGCATACTAGTTTGATTGTATCGAGTGTCATACGTTTTTGGTTAATAATTGGATGAATAGCCGGCAAACAATGGAGCTTAACATGGATAGAATCGCTTACAACATTTATAAATCTACCTTATTTATTGAACCTTAAAAAATATAACGGTTGGCGTTAGTGGTAAGTATTATTTCAATATTTGCTGTGGTTCCTGTTTGATCGATTTAAGTATTTTTTTCTGACATGTGATAGTATAAGGACTTTGGCATGGGAATTTAAACCACAGCTTTAAATATTCACGTTTGGCAATTACAATAAATGGCCACGTTGTCTGGAGGCATGCATATTAATCGTCGTTTATGAAATCGATGGTGGTTGTAACAGATTTCGAATTATCTGTTTCGTAAGCTGGATTCATGTACTTTTTATCGTTTCGGTCATTGATGGTCTGTGGAGTATGATGTTGAATCACTACGAATATGAATAATTGATAATTGTGTTTACTACTTTAAACAACAACTAGAGAGCTCACCATTTCAGACAGATAATGTTCAAAATATATAGGTTTCATGATATACAATGTTCACAATATCTGCGATATGAAAGAGGAGCATCGCGCCTCTTCGCAATTATTATCTCATTTTATATGCAGCCATAGACAGTGGGCTGTAGTCATTATGTTTCAATAACAATAATACCGGCGCGACTGTCATAAACAACGTGTGATTGAATTGTCATGGAATCTTCATATATTTATTGTTATTTTATTGTGTTAAGGCAAAACATACTTCCGAATAATGCAATCGTTATTTTCTGTTTTTCTTTTACATTTGTGCAATTGACATACATGTAGATATTCACGATGCAACAGAGAACGAACATACGGTTCATGCTTGAAGCTGTGCCTGAGTAACTTATGGCTTATTATATAAAGTTGTATAACCACATGAGACGACAGTAACGGCATTTTGAGTTTTAGTTTGATATGTATAGTAAAATACAACCAGTTTTTTATGATGCATTTTCAAACATTCGACGTTTCTTTCTGAAATCTGAAAGCATCAAATTGGAGTTTCCATCGGAGGCTGCATTTTACGAAACTTATTGTTATAAATGTGTATTGTATAAATGGTTGGAAACATACGAAACTGGAGGAAGATATTGTCTTGGGCATACATTCTGCCCTTTTAACCTTTGATGGGTGCTCGCCATATGCCCATGGGTAAAAGGCGAGGATAAACAAAACCATTCGATGACGACCTTTTGGCGTATCTGAACAGAAGGTATCGCATAGTAGCATTTTTTGTTAGTTAATGTCAGTATAATGAACATTCTAACTTTAACATTCAAACTATACACCTGACCTTTGCCAGTTTAACCAGGATGGTAATTTAAAACCACACAGAATAGCAAAACAGTGATGACCTATATCATACGCCTTTTATGTTCGTTCAAAATGTATGGTTATGTAATAATAAAAATGATTGTTTATTAGGTTTATCGTTCCACCAACAGTATTTCAGTTATCTGGAGACGGTGTCCACTTGAAGGAGATATAGTGCTGCCCTCACTGTGTATAGCATGCCGTGAACTCTTTTCCATGATACCACACCCGATCACATTATCCTGACACCTGGCCAACCAGTCGTGGAACTACCCTTATATTTGCTTGAGCGTTAGCAAGGGAGCTATACCACTACCATTTTCTACGACTTTGGTATGTCGCGGCAAAGAATCGAACCCGGGGCTCCCGTATCTGGAGCCGACGCTCTAGCGACTGCGCTACCAGGTCCGGTATTAAAAAATGTATTAACGTGTATGTTTATAAGTGAAAAGACGATTAAGCACATTAAGAAATTAAATTTGTTTCGTGTTGTGTTTTGTAAACATTTCCTTAAAATTCTAACAGTGTTTTTTTTTAATTAAAGCATGTAATGAATAAAGACTAAAATATGCTAAATCACTAAACTACTATGATTCCTATAAAAATGCATTAATGGACATTTGGAGCAGAAAGCGCAGCGAAAACATTATTCAGAACTCAGAATGCACCATTCAGAACATTCATATAAACATAAAAATAAAGTGCAACGGCAACATTTCATATTCCGCCGATTTTGTGTTTATCTATTAGTTATCAGAGCATCGAGGCGATGTGTACGGCAGTTTGACCTACTTTTAAATTTGTGTAAGACCTCCGGAAATTAAAAAACAATAATGCAAAGACACGAAATTCTCGCTTTTGTTTTTCACGTTAAAATTGTCTCAGAAACATACTGTCATAGAAACTATTCTGTCATAGAAACATATTGTCATAGAAACATTCTGCCATATGTCGGTTCCCGCTGGTAATCAACGATAATCGACTGGAGAATCCTGCCATTACAAGAGTTTCGCTTAGTATCAATTTCTGTTTGAAATGTAAATGTTCTTTATTTTATAATTTATACAATAGTTTTAAAATTTTCGTTCAATATGTTTTAAAACATTATCGCCTTGTACTAAATTTTCATTTTCACTATATTTTTTTATTTTATAGAAAACATAGTAGGTGCCGAGAATACGAACGATTTTTTTCTGGGTTTCCTTCGAAAGCGAACTTTGGCTCGATAAAACATGCCAAGATAAACGCTTTCTTATGCACCACAAAATTTCATATTCTCGGCACCAACTGATGTTCCCTATTTATCATTCAACGTGTTCAATATCAGTCATTCAATCTTAGAAGTATATCTAACTATATGCAACCTATCCATTTTATTGTTAAATGTGATTTATTGAGTTACATTCTCCATTTAGTTATCGTTGAAAATTACACAATCCAGAACCGTGTCTTAGTGTTATGTGTAAATTTCAATTGGATACATTGTGAACTAGAAATTGTCTCCTTTGTTAGTTAATATTCAAGATATTCCAAAAGTAGGTAGGTCCCTTTAATTGGAATTCTTGGATTTTATCGCCTGTTCTTTGGTATGTATTGCAATTACAAACAGTGATTTTTTTCACTTGCGTATACATATAAGTTTAAAATCCATTTAAATACTTCAATACATACTGATACATTATTTGTTGGTGATAGTTAACCTGGGTATCACAACAACGACAGAGAAGTCAACATATACTCCAAAGATAACAAGTATAAAAACCGAGTAAAATAAATGAACGGCCCTGGTTGCATTTATGGATTATTCAGGGGAGACTATTCATTAATGTCTTTCATTCTAATTTAAGTTCTCTCCAGGCATACCTTTCTAAAATCGTAAGAAAGATTTGCATTGTTTGTTATCTATATTTTCTTCTTCAGATATTCGTACACTTTATAGAGTCTTATTGAGTTATATATAATCATTCTACTCTTCAAAAATGCAACAGGATATAGTAAAGACAGCAGTTTAATTAAGCGTAGTGGCTGCATATAGTATTTTGTTAATTGTTGTTGTTGTTTTCGTTGTTGTTGAAACACTTTGTTTTAAACGTCGACAAACGTAAAGGGAACTGTTTTCTGATTAAAGTATCGCAATGCCAGACTACAGTGTCTGTGTTATGTTTTCTCCCACATTTTTCAAAGTAGTGATATATCCGTCTTAAGCAGAAAATTTCCTATCGACTTTGCGCGTCGTCTTAATTTTCGCCATGGCTTGACGCGTCAGCACTATGAGGGGCACGTGAGTTCGAGCCAGCCTCCTTCTATGTTGGCAAGTGTATGTCCTTGTGGTTGAACTGGAGCTTCTTAAATGCGTCTTTCCAAAATCTCTGGGACAGGTTCAGTAAGAACTCGGTTGTTGATATTCATCTTGCAAAACTGCCTGTGACAACAGCATTTACACATGTAGGTTTGCAGTTTTAGAGCCCTTGTATAGAACCCTGAGACGTGGGAGGTCCTTGTTGTTATCAATGTCATTGCTGTTACGTAATTATGAACAGGTAAATAAGAAAAAGTCCTATAAGAATTACCACAGATATTTTAATCTAAACTACCCCTAGACAAATACAAACACCGTAAATTTCAAAAGTGACAAAAACAAAGACACGCGACAAAACACACAAAAAGAAAAAGACAGCAGTTACCGCCTTCGAACGTTCAGTCGACAGACTGGGTGCACTGATTTGTGGAGCGCCCCAATCTCGCACTTCCTGAATGTTTTTTTCTATCAAACAAACAGTGTAGAAAAATATCCAATCAAATTGAGACGATTAGCAGTAGGCACCTGCATCGGGAGTTGAAACTGATAAAATGAACGAATATACAGACAAAATAACAAATAATATAATAAACATTAACATATGTACAGTATTTACAGTAGATAAAAACCTCGGCAACCTTATTCTAAAAAGTTCCATTGAAATTTCTGAATCAAAACAGCCCAAGCGATGATGTAAAGTAAGACATACAGATTATATTGTTACTGAAGATACTCACTGTTCTAGCCCAGCTTCGAATGCTAAGTACATTTATTTGTTGCGGATATATGAAGACGAGGTTTTGTATTTCTTTAAAACGATGTCCCAGATAATAAACCATGCAACAATTTGTCGATTCTAATGTTTCAACAATTAGAATAATTGTCATGATTAAATAATGGTAATTGGTTATACTCGCAAATTGACATATGAAGAATTTGTTGGAAATGTCAAACACGAATAATCCTACCTCAACTAGTCAATGCTGTTAAGCAGTGCAACACATGTACATATTTTTGAAATGTTTCATTATCTTAATCGTGGAATATGTGCCAAACGATATCAACAAGCCAGGAAACATGATGCATGGAAGGGTCGTATTACGAGCGCCCAGTGCCACAGTCGAAAGAAACGAGCTTTATCATTGGACTGAATTCTCCATCTGATTATGAAGCGACCAATGAAAAATCCTTACCAGAAACGACAAAAAGTGAACTAAATATCCCACGGGCGATGAATGGAGAGTAAAGGAATGGATCGGTCGTTGGTATCCGACGATGATGACAATGTAGAATTCACAACAACTCTGATACCTGAAATTCGTGTTATATTTCTCAATTACATATTCCATTGTAACTGCTTCGCTATGTTCAGTAAAATTTTACGCCTGACGCGCTTTTTTACTTTTTTTTTAAACATCGGTCATACTTTATTTCTTGTTTAAAACTAAATGTATGACGTAAGTAACCTAGTTTAGATGTAAATGTATCTTCTTGGACAGTTCTTTTAACATAATTTACAAGGTTCACAGATAACCATAAGGGAATATGACAAAATCTCATGAGTAATGCAACATATACCAAAATAGGAAAAACAAAACAAGACATATGTGTTCACATGCAAGTCGAATATAACAGAACAAATCTGTGACGATTCATTAAATAAATAAACCAAACCCAACAGTTACCGCCTTGGAACGGTCAGTCGTCAAAAGGAACCTACTGGGGTGCTTAAACCGGTTTTACAGAGCTCTAATCTCGTAATTTCCTGAGGGGTTTCTCAAAAGTAAGACTTGAAAAGAAAACAGATCTAATTGAAACAAAAATATCTTAGCGATAAAGTCAAGTTGAACGAACACTGTTTGTGAATAAACAATGATTTTAAACAGGAGTTGGTTTAATTTCAACGAGTGGACAGTGCAATTGTTATATGCATGACTTCGAAGTCATAAGAA
The DNA here is from genome assembly GCA_007844125.1 of Sinonovacula constricta. Lineage (NCBI taxonomy): Eukaryota > Metazoa > Mollusca > Bivalvia > Cardiida > Solecurtidae > Sinonovacula > Sinonovacula constricta. Next base: position 29,096,382 of record CM017564.1, on the reverse strand, counting down.
AACTTCCATTTTAGGTTCAGCGAACTCTTTATTTCTTACAAAGTCTGTTTATTTCTTGCTTTTTATTATATCCTACTGTCTTTTTTATTTATCGTAAGAACATGAATACGAACAATTGTTGATCTCTCCATGACACTGAGATTTTGAAATAACATTGTAATATCTTATTCAAATACTCATAAACTTTGTCACAAAAATAATAAAATATAATGTATAAATGTGACAGGGTAAAAAAAGGATGACGTTATTTTAGTAAAAAAATAAGAAATCCAAGATATTTTATGACTACTCCCTGTATGTGTCGTCTGCTGATGGTGAATATAAACACAAATTTATTTAAAGGATATACTTTGTTTGTTTACAGCTTGAAAGGTGAGGACAACGCTATTTAATTGTAAGCGCCATCAATGTTCAAAAGCAATATGAGGCTTCTCATAGACCAGATGCCGCAAATTCCAGACTACAACATGCTATTTAGTTTTGTTATTCTCTCTAACATGTTTATGGGAATCAATTGTACAACAAAAGCGTTTGCGACGATATCAACTGTCAATATACGCAACATATGTTATATATCCTTTAGCTCGGTCATGCAACGTTTTAGAGGAAAGATTGAAAAATAATAATACTTCACTTTCACTATTTGTATATACTGTATGTCTCAATATGATGTAAATTATCTCTCATAAATGGTGTCTTTGGTAATTCTAAACTATATGTTCTGTTTTTTGTCATTTTCTATTAAGAATAGACAATATTCCATGAGATATGTGAAACACCGGTTTTATTTTTTGTTCTTTTGAGATCAAGTTACAGATATGACGTACGGTAAATTTTGATATTGCTTATACGATAAATTATTTTTAAATTCTACAACAATGTAAACTGTTTCAAAAATAATAGTTATACTTTAATTTTTAATTGTTGCAGCGATCTAATGTAAATTACGGCCGAATAAAGTTTTATTTTTTCATTTTTGTACAAAGATGTTACGACAAGTCGTAATCATTTCTATTAAATAAATCTGTATTTAGCGCCTTCATAGCCTTTTAATGTGCAATCTAATTCGCGAAATATAATATAATCGGATTGTTACTGTAGGGTCCTTTCGAAAAGGATTTTAGTATGTTGTATTAAGTTAAGACTTCTTTTGCAAAAAAAATAGATCTGAAAGCGTGAATACAAACTGGAATTCAAACAAAAATCATTATGCAAGTAAGGTCTGCATTGTAGAATGTATATCATCTGCAACAGATATGAAATTAAAACGAATAGTTGAATCGGAACATGTTTCCTTTTGATAGCTTATCGAAGGGTTAAGTTAAATTGACACGAATACTTTAATCAGAAATACAAAGAGAATAGTAGTAAGTGTACGGAAAAAAGGTCAAACTTATGTTAAAAATGGTGAAGGGCGATAATTAAAAAACAAACTCGATAAGACTTATGATTCAGTATTATCACTCTATAGCTCTGGTCAAAACCTTCCGCTTAAGGTTACTGGATAGTGACAAATTTGTTAGTTGCAATCACTCTGAAAAGTTTAGTATAGTTTATATATGAGCTGTAGATTATAAAAAAAAATCAGTGGGTTACCATTGAAATAATCATTTTATTGCCTCATGTGTATGGTTGATGTAAACAAGCAATGTTGCCATTTTTAGACATTAACTTTATTATATCATATCAATTATATTTTCAGGGATTCCCTGAAGTGATAATTTCAAAAATATATCATAATAAATAAAAATAAAATAATTAATTAAACTAAAAAAATATAGATTTTTAATGTGAAAATCTATTTTCTTTTAATCCAAAAATGGAATTCGCATTTGGGTGTGGATATTATGTCTTCATACGCTACAAAAAATAGGATTACTAATCCTTCATGAAATACAATCCGTAAGAAATGCTGAATAGAGTTTAACTTACTTGTAGCCAACTTCACTGAAACTGCATAGCAGGTGTATCATCGTATCAATATACTCAAACTTAATCCTAGCTGGGTGGAGTCAACACATTTTAAGATTCGCCGGACTATTGGATTGCCTCATTTTACACTGTTCTCGGCAAACGAAATCGACGTTTACCAATACAATTGCATATCCTATTAACGCATAATCTCAAATCCAAATTGCACATGTACACGTTTGCTTTTTTTATAAGAAAAACTCCAACTTATGTTGCCTCAAAACCCGTGTCTTAAAACTGACACATATAAGTGACGTGTAGTTTTCGAAGAAATTTATGTCGTCACATGTGACGTCATATGGCATTAATTTAAAAAAAACAGGGGATTTCATTTTGCTTAACTATTGTATTCTGATCACAAGCTGTGTTGCGTCCCTTAAAAAATAAAAAAAATATACGATTTGATGATGTGTGGCATGGAATTTATGCATTTAAAAGCTAGTCCGTTCGAATGCGTGTAACACAGGTTTATCACATTGGTGTTTCATAAAGCTAATGATATCACACCGGAATTTGTTTAATGTCCGAGGTGTTGGTATGATAAATAAACAAAATCTTGCAATCTTTAAAAAATGTGCTATGTTTCAGTGGTTGTAAACGCAGTAGGGAAAATTTGGTTTTACATATATTTTACACTATATTCACATAAATTACGTATTATTAGCAGCAATGTTTTTTAAATCGAAAACAATAATTAAAAGAATATTTACACGTATGTTAACATCTAATTTTAGCCACACACGCATTTGATATAGTTGCTCATTTTAACGGGTTGTTCGAAAATAATTGAAGAAAACGTCCATACAGTTAACAATTCTCAAATGTTTGTTCTGCTTTTGGCCATTTCTATTAAGAGTATATAATATTCCATGTGATTTTAGTGAAATGCATAAGTTCAACGCCGGTTTTATTTTTTGTTCTTTTGATGTCAAGTTACAGATATGACGTAAGGTTAATTTTGATGTTTGTAAAGAAACAGGTATATAACTGTTTGAACAAACAGTGTGTTTTAAAATGGGTGATGATAACTTCCCAAATGAACGATGAACTATCGCAATAAACGATTACTTTACCCAAACTTTAAATAGCTCAAAAAATTGTAGCCGGATCTTAAAATCTAGGAAATGTGTCTAAACAGGTGTAGGCATTCTGGGTTTCAGCTGAAACCACGGAAAAATCTCTTGGGTCATATAGAATTCTTGTTTTGAAGGGAGTGATATTGGAGTTCTAAACAACCATTATTCCAGGGAGAACACATGCTGACAGAACATAGGGCTTGATTACGTCGATTTAATTGCTGTGGAGACACGAATTAATAATTTAAGCAGGCAATGAAAACGGAAAAAATTCGAGGACTAGGGTTGTGATTAATTGTATGTTGACGCTAAACGAATACATTGCGGTTATATAGAATTTAGTCAAGACTCTTACAATCATACTTTAATACACGGCTGCTATAAGGTGGCAATATTTAATTGACACGCATGCATGTTCGCATGTTTTCGTAAACGGTTAACGGTTAGCAAACTGGTACAAGAATATATCACAAAGGAATTCACATGTTTTCCAAATGTAAAAGTAAGAACTAATCTGTTATGCGCAATTTAACAAAAAGAGCAAAGACAGCAGTTATCGCCGTGGAACGGTAAGTCGGCTAAAGGGACCGACTGGGGTGCTTAAACCGGTTTTACAGAGATCTAACATCGCACTTCCGAAGTGTTTTCTATAATGCAAGCAATAAAAATAAGACCGATTTATTTGAATAAAAAAGTTCCAAGCGCTGACGTTTTGTTTGATAAGGTATATAAGTTATGACTAAAGTAGTGACGCCATTAAAAAGAATGTCCACATAGTATTTAGAAGAGAGCAGTATTATTTCCCTTAGAAGAACTACACAAACTCGTTAATTGTAAATGAAATTAATTTTTTGAACCAAGAAAGAAATGACGAGAGAGGTGTGAATGAATGTTGCAAACAAGATAATACTTATTTTCACGATTTACTTGCGTATGTTTATATAAGATCGTACACGCTTTGAAGATGTCATTGTCTAAAATTTATGAGAGCCAGTTCGATGTTGTCATGCTCTAGAGGTGGTATCTGACAGTTTACCTATACCAAATGCATGTAGCAATATATTCCAACCATTTCTGGGAATTTCTGCATAAATTCTGCATAAACTCTTATTTTAGTCTGAGTAAAGACGTTTTTGAACACCACCTAATGTGAAACAGCACATATTTTGGACAAAAAAACACAACAACCTCTAAATATTTATTCTTTCCAAATCTATAAATAAGAAAGAATGTGCTCATTGTTTGTAATAATGAGTAGGTGTAATGCTTAACTTTTCACACAGATCATCGCCGAACAGCATTTTGCAGGACATTTTCAAGTAACAATGACTTATGTGGTTGTCCAAACTGTCTTGATACCACCTTTAACTACTGACTGTGTTGTACCTTTTGTTAACAAAATGCTGTATTTGTTAAATAGTTTTCTTATTAGATCGAAAAATCGAAAGTGTTGACATGGTCAGTGTTTACATCTATCTTTTCAAGCAATATGAAAGGAAACAAAGATAAAAAAAAACACAAGAAAACAAAAAAACAAAACACACACACACACAACATAAACGACAAGAACAACTTGAAGAACAACGTCCAGAGTTATGGGAAAGCTAGATTTTGGAAACACACAGGATTGATCCTGCATGACCTTGACTACTCGCGGTTAAATATTTATGCCTGGGAATACGCATTGCGGGTACAGAACAAATATGTATGTCTAAGGTGACTAGACTCGCCAATTGTGTCCAGGCGTGCTTCAAACGTTAACATTAATATTCTTAACTGTTTAAACTGGTTGTTCATTATATTGTGTAATTCAGATAAACATAAAATGCAGATTAACATTGTATAAATGAACAATACCGCATACGAACAGAACGTCGCAGGAATATCACTTATTTACTAGAGGAAAGGGTCGAAACGTGGAGCAAAATTTAATTAGAACAAGTGTTCCACTGACTACGCTCAATCTACTGTGCTTGCCTGCTTTCTAATTTCCAATGCGCTGTACATTTGATTTTCTTCGGAATGATTATGACCATTGTTTGCACACCTGTAATCGCTTAAAAAAGCTCACCCCGTCCAAACAACGCTTCTGAGGGCTTAGATTTACTACGCACTTACGTCGTAGGTCAATCAGCAACTAGTATTTCTTCACGTCATCACACAGGTTGCGTTTCTCTGTACTACTGCAATCTCTATAGGATAGAGTCTATTAAGACGTTTCGTGCAGGCTTCTATTTTCCATGGAAACTTCTTTAATAGATTCTATCCGACTTAGAAGTCCCCGCCTCACCTCTACCTGTTATACCAAAATGACATGTAATCCGCCCCATAAAACTGTCAATCAAAACTCTCAATCAAACTGCCAATTGTCTTGACGTGTTCAAACTTGTTGTTACAAGGGGAAGAGTCAAGCCAGAATGCGTGGTTTGTTGCACATGCGCAGTTGAAAAAAAAACTATTTAGTAAAACAGATAAATCTATTTTGTTCATTGTAAAATAGAAAATGAGTTGAAATAAAATGCTAAGGAATTTGAATTTTCATAGCTTCTGATTGGTTACAAATGTAGGGCTTCTTCTAAATTACATTTCATACTCCATTTAACAATGCAGCAGATGGTTCATGAATATACGTGAGCTATTCGGGTTTGTAAAATTGCAAAAATTGTATATCGAGGTAAAAGTCTTTTCTAAGTCATTTAAATTAACAAATAAATAAATGGAGCTACTGACTTTTTTATTTTCAATGTAAAAACAATGGCACATTCCTTATTATAGCAATTAAACACACTATGGATACTATAATAACACTGCAAAGACTTTTCATTATCGTTTATGTAGGCAGATGTGTCATTCCTCCTTTCCGATAAATTGTCCTTCTGTCAACCACAAGGTGGGTCATTGTCTCAGCACTTTTCTACAATCCACGATTTCTGAATCAATTATTAACTTCTAGACATTCAGTGTGCATACGGAATGAAATCAACTGTAATTCTTCTCTATTTTAACACGGTGATCTACCCCTACAGGTTAAGTACAAATCCCGTGAAATGTAGTGACAATAGTTCATGGGATTTCGTGTTATTTTAATACGTTTTTAAATTAAATTATATAGTTGGTGTTAAAACTAACAGTTTCGATTAAAATGATTTTCATAATTTTAAAATTTTATTTGTAAATTTAACTTTTTGTGAAACTTGGTTCAATCCGTAGGTGGAGAAATGTCTCAGACCAATGGCAGAACAAAATACTGCTCACTGTAAATCAGACATTACCATGTACCCTCGCCATATAAGAAAGTAGCGTTTAAATTAGTACAAGAAAAGTCGTTGAGGCGAAGCATCAAAGGCGACGCAAAAAGGTGAGCAGGAAAACAGACATGTTTGAAAGGTAATGACTTTTATTTGAAAGTTTTCAGTATACTTTAAATCTTGAAAAACAGTTTTTTTCAAGATGTTACATGTGTAGAAAAAAGTTATTATATTAACTATAAAATTAAAGTGTACTAGCAGAAATTGCACATCTGCAGCAGCCTCACATAACACAAATAAGTATTGTTCATATAGTATTTTTCTAAGTTATGTTGAAAGATACATACACACAAAAATAAACACAAAAATAAATTAATTAATTAATAGGCACGATTTTTACCGAATTAGGACCCGCATTTTATCAGGTAAGGTCCGCAAAGCAAACTTTCCCCATGTGCAAATTTCAGTGAGCATTCCATAATATAGGCGTCGCGCTCCAGCGCGTCGCCAATAATTATGTTGCTTTGCATACCTACCAAGCAAACGATGGAATAAAGTTTTCTGCTGTTTTTTGTAGCTAACAGGCTGAACGTAGAGACTCAATTATTTTCATTTTTACTTGACAGCGTCGATATACACTGTCTTTAGTGTAAAGTGGTTGTCGATACAACAATAACGTTGCATCTAGCTGTTTGGAACTGTAAAAACATCTCTATAAAATACTTTTATTTAAAGAATAAGTTATCTTTCACACAGTAGTTGTCATTTTATACAAACATGTATTAAACAAGCACAGGAAAAGTGATCGTAAGCGAGCCTATGGCGAGTTTACTCTCATTTTTCCTGGACGAGTTTTATTACACGATTTGAATTATACGATTCTACGAAATGTTTACAACAATACTTGGTAAAATAATGATATGAGAAGATCAGCATTATGATGAAATCTATGACGGCATCAATAAAAAAGCTGAATAACATGTAGTGTAATATAACAACACATGTAATGAGTGTATTGAATGGAAAACAAGGGTAATAATGTGATAAACATATATTTTCCACGAAATACGTTACTTATCCATTTTATATACCAGATTACGTTACTAAAGAATTATTATTTTCTCACATCAGATGACCTACCGGTTGCAATAGCTCAATTGGTAGAGCGTCGGCTTGCGGATCGGGAGGTCGTGGGTTCAAACCCCGGCCGTGTCAAACCAAAGACTTTAAGATTGGTAGTAGTGGCTTCCCTCCTAACGCTCGGGGCTACGAGGACAGCATTACGCCTGACTCGTCGGTGTCAGTATAATGGACCAGCCGGGTTCAGTCCCTGGGCACCTCATAAGAGCCCCTGTGCTATAATGATAAAAATGTCGCTGAACAGTATCGGCAAAAATGCCGACAAATCACATCCCTCAGACGATCTGAAA
>CM017564.1:29058657-29083657 GCA_007844125.1 Sinonovacula constricta | reverse complement strand
TAAACATTTCATTTATATCATAACCCTGACACTTCTATTTGAAACTGCTAACATTTAAAGCATGCCTAGACACTATTGACACTTAAAGTCTCCTTCGACATACATGTTTGTTTCGGTACAAGAACTACTTCTTCCATAGAATAACGACTGCTCGCGAATGGTCAGGGTCATGCCGCGTCAATCCTTCGTGCTTTCTAAATTCAGCTTTCTCATAACTTTGACACCCTCATAACTTTGACACCGCCCAAAATGTGATGACACTTTATTTAGTTTAAGTGAATATTGTTGGCATGAGAATCGATTGTGTATGTTTGTTTTGCCAGTGTTTTGACAGCGAATATGTGTTTACACTACTCAAATACTTCCCAAAGTCGTATAGGTTTCATATATGCATTCGATTAAACATCACGCTATCTATCATATAGTCTTAATACCGATAAATTACTCTTCTTTCAATTGACCTGTCTGATTCTCCCAACAAAGCATGCCTCCAATAAAGCATATGATATTTAAAAGCAGTCTGACTGGACATTTTGAATTTCCTTGGACGCATAATATCTTTTTTATTTCTGAAAATATTATACCTGCACGAGTTGGATTTAATGCTGAACATTACAATGTAAGAATTTTATTTCTATCTTGTACACGACTGAAATTTTAGTTTATGGTAGACATCTTGCCAATTGTTTCAGCATAATGATTTTATTTCAAAGTATACTCCATGTGGCAGTAAGAATCCATTTATAGATATATTCAACAAGGCATTTACCAAAACGCAGTTTTATAGAAAAGTACTATTAAATAAATTAATGGTTTCAATTGCTTAGCAGATTTTTTCTGAAGAAAGATCTCCGCTAGAAATTAGTCTTTTTGTTGTTATTTTTACAAGTATCTTATAATTGCTACCTAATCATGTTAAGAGTTAAAGACACCGCATTAACCTTTCTCTCTCCATCTACCTCTGTCTCTGTTTCTCTCTCTGTCTGTCTGGTTCTGTCTCTGTCTCTTTCTGTCTTTCTGTCTCTGTCTCTCTCTATCTCTCTGTCTGTCTCTCTCTCTCGCTCTCTCTCCATTTTTCTTTCTGTTTCTCCCTCTCCCGACCCAGAGTACAGTTCCAAATACATGTACATGTATTACCAATTACATATAGCTATATTCTTCATTGTAAGTCGTTAACAGTAATGATGTTGTTTTTTTTTGTCGTTGTTTGTGTGTGTGTGCGTGTGTGCGTGTATGTGTGTGTATGTATGTATGTATGTATGTGTGTGTGCGCGCGCATGCATGTGCTTGCGCGTGTGTGTGTGCGTGTGTTTGTGCATGTGCGTGCGTGCGCGCGCGCGCGCGTGTGTGTGCGAAAAGTCCTAAGGATGGTGTCACGTTGCTTGTATTCATACCTTTTTCTTGCGTTGAAAGAAACTTTATGACTAGAAACGGGTTTATTGCTTTGAATAACGTACGAATGTCAGATTGACCACTGTAAGTTTGACGGCATTTTGAAGTATTTTAACGTATTTGGATGAAAAGATTTGCTTCTCTTGAACGTTTTGTCAATATGCAAAAATGTACACAGAAGCTCGGCGGCGACATTGGCTGCTTCTTATCCAGCTTTCAAGTTTCATTTGTGACCGAATTCGATTTTTCTACATTGTGATACGTACATTGATATTGAAAATCTGTTAATACTTTCTAGATATGAGCACTTACCCCTTTTAACGTATTTGAACTGGCGTCTCTATGTACAGCCATATTTACACTTACAGTATACCCATTTAATCGAACATCTTCCCTTTTAACCTTTACCCGCTGTTTTCTACTTTTTATGCTGCTTGTTACTTTTGATGGAAAGTCTTCCCGTATAAGCTTTCTGTTTAGGCCACTCTTGGCCTGTTTAAAGGACTTTAACTAGTAATGCCATTATGTTAATAATGCACTAAATAGTATAAGTTTAAAATATAAGAGAGCGAGACAGAGAGAGAAAGGGAGAGAGAGAGAGAGAGAGAGAGAGAGAGAGAGAGAGACAAAGGCAGAGCCAGAGAGAGAGACAGAGAGAGACAGAGAAACAAAGGCAGAGACAGGGACAAGGAGAGAGAGACGGAGAGAGACACAGAGAGAGAAAAAGAGAGAGAGACAGAGACAAAGAGATTGAAATTAAATATTCTGTAAATTGTATTTGTATTCGTACAGGCTATAAAACGAGTATTGTGTAACATGTTAATAAGTTTTCAATTTACATGTATTCTATACAATACAATACAATTAGTACAATACAAACACACAGAACTAAACGTTGTACTGCAACATGCAGACGCTATGCTAAGAAATTTGTTGATCAACCCACTTATTTGTTATATCAATACAAGGTGTATGAATTTAACAATAATGTATGTTAAAAGATAATACGTGCAGAAGCACATATACTTGACTTAATTATGTATATGCGTGTCTTTAAACAGCTTCTAATAAAACAGAACATATCAAATACCATGTACTGTATTTATTATGCAAACGAAAGTAATATACATGTAAAAACACGTAGCGAAACGACATAAATGTATTTTATTGTTCTCCCAGAAATTCAGTTTAAGCATGATATTCCTATTCTGGTTTTCGATTATCCCTAATGCAGGGTTCGTAATATGGGTTTTATTCAAACAACCCTTGTCAATCACTCCAATCGAGGATTTTCGGATAACTCGTTATGAAAAGCAAGTATTCAGCAAAAGCATTTATGTCGATCTATTCTAACATGCATCTTAATACAAGATGCCTTTCGTAATTTATGACTAAATTGTTTACATGCAACAAAACAATACTCATACGTCATCTTCAACATATTAAAAACAAAAAGTTTCTAAATCTAGATGTTGATACAGGCACAAAATTGATCTGACCACAATTAATGCTAATTATTGTTCTTTCATGTTTCAAGCTGTGCGGAAGAACTTAAAGGTCTATGTTTAGATCACAGACTGTGAATAGATGAACTATCTTTTTCAAAATGAAAGGTCCGTTCATTATGTGCAGATGTAAAACGGGATATATGTTTCTCATGTCATAGTAAACAAGTTTATATTATTTCCGGCGTCATATATTATACCGCAAATGATGTTTGGCAATTTATAACGTGGAGTCTTGTATTTCCGCGACTATTAATGGGAACTGTACACAATTATTTCGTCTGTAAGATTTGGCGATAATTGTCGACGCGCATGCGCGTGGCGTCTATATGTGGTAAAGTCTCATGGATGGCGCCATGCTGTTCTAAAACAAGTGAAATGCAGCGCTTTCATTCATGGAATTCGATTTTTTGTTGGTGAATGTTATAATTAAATTCGTTTGTGGTTTAAAACGTTGCTACAATTGGTAGAGCGTCGGCTCCAGGTATGAAAGGCCCCGGGTTCCATCCCGGGCCGCGACATACCAAAGTCGTTAAAAATGGTAGTGGTATAGGTCCCTTGCTAACGCTCAAGCAAATATAAGGGTAGTTCCACGACTGGTTGGCCCGGTGTCAGGATAATGTGACTGGGTGTGGTATCATGCCAGGTGTTCACGGCATGCTATACACAGTGAAGGCAGCACTATAACTGCTTCAAGTGGACACCGTCTCCGGATAACTGAAATACTGCTAGTGGGACGATAAACCCAATTAACAAACAAACATTATTACCTCTCACGTGGAATTGTTAATCTTTTATTGTGTGTATTCTTTGTTTCATTTCAATTGCATTTGTTCCGACGGTGTACTAGGTACACGTCAAATGCTATGCTCTTTTCTGTTTGTTTTTTTTTTATACTCAGGCCTTTCCTATGCGTCCAATTTATGTTACTGCATATAATTTATAATTTTTAGACATACAAACCTGATAGCATTGTATCGGTGGCTGTTAGTCGGTTTATTGTTAGGCAAAAATGTACCATTGTTAAACAGGACCTCAACGCCGACCTTTGATGCAAAGTCATCAATGTTCTCTTGTTTAAATTCTTTATAAGCAGACTGCACCAATGACCAGACTAAGCACGCATTATAACTTCCTTTAATGTCTCTCGAGGCGCCAATGTTGTACTTAAGACAGTTATTGCGAAAGTGAATGCGAGGTATCTCTAATATTGGCCTTTCTAGTACTATGTTTTTCTCTAGGTGTGTTCGTGTGGGAACCAATACATGGATTTTATCGTTTTATCTTGACCAATTGCACATACATGCGATTAAATATGATTTTCAGCAAAAACAATTAATAATTTGAAAGTATCCATTTTTTCTGATCCGCAATGCACGTTTTTATAATTGTGCCTTAACATACCGTTGTTAGCATATCTTCATAGGGCATTTGTTTGACTGTAGTGTAAGATATTTAAACTATTAACACATACATAGATATATAGTTGGAAAAATGCAGAGATGAAATTCGCATGAGAACAATATACAATTGAAATCAGTGACAAACGATTCATGTAACTTACTGCCTTTATGGGTAAATAGACATGTTATGTCACTTCTGAGATTTGATCAAACAAAATTTTGAATAACATCCATTTGCTAAAACCTTAGTGATCAATTAACGATGTACATTTCTGGAAAAAGGTTTAACTCGTCTAGAGACGGGCAAAGAAAATGCTGCGTTTAAAGTCTCTGGCGGTTACACAAATGTATATAAGAGACCCAATTAATAAGTTGAAAAATGCCTAAAATATATCAGAGACCCATTAAAAAGTTGAAAAAATGCCTAAAATAACACATAATCATGCATTTTGTTTACATGGAAACAAAAAAAAAAATAAAATATTTTTAAACAAAAGCGTAACATCTAAATTTTTGCCTGTTCGTATTTTTGCTAGCGTTATTAATCTGGATTGATATGGATAATGTCAATTCATAAAATATTTGTCTTTTCATAATAATAAATGGTTGCATGCCGTGGTCAGTCTTCGGTTTACTTAGGAAATCAAACTTAAACATCAAATACTGTCTTATACAGAAGATGAGACATAAATGTGTAATGTGTAATCGTTATTAAGGTTAATACACCGCTTATTACGTGATTTTCGTTTCACACCCTAACTGCAATAATGTTACGAGTGCCGAGTTATCCGCACTATCTTTTGACACCCGCTCCAAATTTTAGTACAACCATGGACAGTCAGAAAAAAATATTACAAAGGTTTAAATTTAAATCAGTTTCTAAACACAAAATTCTCCTTCAAGTATTCCCTGATCATATACATATCTGCCCTGTTCTTGTTGTAGTATGATCCGTCGAACATAACCTATTTTTCATTATTGTTTCGGAAACTTAGGAAATAATCGGTGATTCGTACACAAGACAATAAAACATGAAAATGCACCATTTCTTTTAACAAATGTAACCGTACACAAGACAATAAAACATGAAAATGCACTATTTCTTCTAACAAATGTAACCGTACACAAGACAATTAAACATGAAAATGAACCATTTCTTTTAACAAATGTAACACATATTCAACTCGAAATTGAACATAGGTCATTATACAATAAGGTTGAAAGAAATCTTAGGGACTCTGACAACGTTCCATACTACATTATACTAAATACTATGTAGATGGCGATATGGGTTTTTTCATAATCCATGCTTTATTGTTAAAAAATATAAACCAAATATGTTATTTAAGCAATCTAAAATGTTTACAAACATTTTCCCACACATTAAATGTTGTCATAAGAGGAATTCGTTTAACCATAATGAACCTGTTTTCAAGTTGGTGTTCATTTGAATGTCTCGGCTCTTTCCAGTAGTCACAGAGTGATATTCCTGCGCGGTATTGCTCAGACATAAATAAACATTTCATTTATATCATAACCCTGACACTTCTATTTGAAACTGCTAACATTTAAAGCATGCCTAGACACTATTGACACTTAGTCTCCTTCGACATATATGTTTGTTTCTGTACAAGAACTACTTCTTCCAAGGCATAACGACTGCTCGCGAATGGTCAGGGTCATGCCGCGTCAATCCTTCGTGCTTTCTAAATTCGGCTTTCTCATAACTTTGAAACCGCCCAAAATATGATGACACTTTATTTAGTTTAAGTGATTATTGTTGGCATGAGAATCGATTGTGCAGGTTTGTTTTGCCACAGTTTTGACAGCGAATATGTGTTTACGCTACTCCCCAACCCTCTAATACTTCCCAAAGTCATATAGGTTTCATATTTGCATTCGATTAAACATCACGCTATCTACCGTACAATCTCAATACCGATAAACATGTTTTCTTCCAAATTATCCATCTGATTTTCCCACCAAAAACATGCCTCAAATAAAAGATATGATATTTAAAAGCAGTCTGTCTGGACATTTAGATCACCATTTCTAATGGCCTTGTATTGTACTAAATATATGTTAAGATAGACGATTTCAGGTTTAATTGTGTGTTGTTTTTGTCCGTATTTCGATTTCGAAAAACCTTAGAGGCATAATATCTTTTATATTTCTGAAATTATTATACCTGCACGAGTTGGATTTAATGTTGAACATTACAATGTAAGAATTTTATTTCTATCTAGTACACGACAGAAATTTAAGTTTATGGTAGACATCTTGCTAATTGTTTCAGTATAATGATTTTATTATTTCAAAGTATACTACATGTGGCAGTAAGAATCCATTTATAAATATATTCAACAAGGCATTTACCAAAACGCAGTTTTATAGAAAAGTACAATTAAATAAATTAATGGTTTCAATTGCTTAGCAGAATTTTTCTGAAGAAAGATCTCCGCCGGAAATTAGTCTTTTTGTTGTTATTTTTAATACATATTATATAATTGCTATCTAATCATGTTAAGAGTTAAAGATGATTAAAGATGAAGCATACTAAGTGATATGTTTATAGGTAAGAGTATATTGTGTCAGATCTTTAATCGCTAAAGACAAGTGTGTTGAACTTCCAATACATAAACCTTTCTTTCCTGAGTTTCATTTGAGTTTCTCCAGCTAAATGCATTGAAGATCGAGTTTTAAATGCTGTTACCAGACAGACGTTCAATAGTGTGTCGCAGTGAAATTTCAACTTTATTGAAAATATATCGATTACACATTGCGTCGTATGTTATGAAAGAGACACGTAACAATGGAAAATTGTTTTCGTTTACTGTAAATGTCATCGAATAGATGAAAGACATACATGCGTTAGCAACACGCGAAATTGGCAGCAAGAGAAAAGTAAATTGGTGCTTATATCAGGTATTTATTACAGAAAGGAGATTAATCGCAATATTCGGAAATAAACGGACTGCAAATTGTGTGAGATAATACAAATTGCCATTGCAAAGAAAAAGTAATTTCCTCGCAATAATCGACAACTCACGCTTTCACACCAGCTTTAAATGCATCATAAAATCCCTGCACAGGTTCAGTGCTAACTTGGTAGGAAATATGACTTCTATATCTCTTCAACACGATCCATTTATTTCGCCCCTGTCAAGCACATGGCAAACATGCATATGCCAATGCTTAACGCTAACAATCACAAACAATGGTTTACTCATTAGATGCGTCACTATTTCGTGTCTACGTTGCCTTCTTAATGTTTTTCCTACCTAACTAAATAATTCGACCAATTATCTTTTTTTCGAAATCTAGAAATTCGAGTAGCTTTGATCATGCTACCAAAACCCCCTTTTGTTCTTTGAACACAAACTAGACATTATTGTCTCAAATGTTGTCAGTTCCTTTTTCTTGTATGACTTTGTTACTTAACTGTATATAACACTTACGTTTAAGTCTATTTTAAATTGTGAATTGTTTAAACTCAATAAAAGCAATTTAATTATTGTATTTTGAAAGCTCCAAGGCAGTTGGAGCTCTGTAACCCGGCTTCAACATCCAAGTCGATCATGTTGTCGATTGACCGTTCCGAATCCACATCTCGTCTCGGTGTTTTGACACACTTTCTTTCAACTCTCAGGCATATGCCTTTGTCTGCATTTTAAATACCGACACGTTTGAAGAAACCCTTAAATCATTTACAGTCTGGTTTCGATAGCATTGTAATGATGCTTATCTGCCTTGTTAGTAGTACATGGTTCGCTTTAAATGTAAACAAATGGGGGGCCATTTTGTTGACCTAGTTACTATGTTTAGAAATAAGCAGAAATTTTAATCAACTTCCATCACCATGTGTCCTGTTTAAAGTATAAATGGAAAATGAACATTCAGTCTATTAAGTGTTTAATAGCATTTCACTATCATACCCAAATCTCTGACTTCACACTTGACCTAAGACCTGTTTATAATGACATTTGTGTATGGGTCTTTTGGGGATGAAACGGATGTACTAAAAAAAACTATACAAATGACACATTCTCATCTTGATCATCCTACGTGTACTCGTTTGTTTGTTCTAGTCAAACTGTTTGAAGCAGGCTGTTATGACAAGTAATTGTTGTGACTTAAAAAGGATTTGATAAATAACCATTTTCTTCTTGTTTAACAGGAAAAAGCTTTATAAGAGGTCAATGTTTTTATTTTATAGTACTGATCTCGTGGAGTCAATTTAAAATATGTACATGTATACACACATATATATATATATATATATATATATATATATATATATATAGATATATATATATATATATATATATATATATATATATATATATATATATATATATATATGTATATACCCATCTCTTTCAACTACCGACTTATTCAAGCTTTAATTTCATATATCATTATACATTTTCCTTATCTTCCTACCGAATCCGAATCCGGTGTTGTTTGAAATCTAAGCTTTTAAAGTAAGTTTTGGCTCATGACTGCTTAGGTCGAAGTTAGGGTACCTTACTGTGTAAACATACCTAGATGGATCGATCTTGATTCATACCCGCCATCCCCCCCCCTCCCACACACACACCACCACCATTTTCAGATGATCCGCCCCTGACTCTAAGTTCTTGTTATCAATAATAAATATGCAACGGGACAAATAAAAAAATGCACAAACTCTAGTTATCAGTAGACCGTATCCTGTCCTAGCAGACTGACATGTGACATTTAACAAACACCATTTGTGCGTCTACTGATTTTATAGCTGTGGCTGCCTGATACGCTTAAGGAATGTGCGACTAACTTCGTTTATCTTCCTTTGCGAAGAAATGTCTACATGCCAACTTCAGTTTAAACGAATCAACACAGAATACATTTAGTGCAACAAATGCGGAAGAATTTGCAAGTATCGAATTGTATCCAGTGTTTTCGTTTCTATTTTTGCAATCTGTCAATCCATTTATAAAACATCAGTTATTTCTTAAAAGGCAAATGCGGAGCACTTGTTAAATGACTTTTACATTGTCGTGCATCTAGTTGTTTTATAGGCCCAAATGCAGCGAACGTTAAAGGTTTATTCAAATAAAATATTCTATCACTTAATCATCTCTTGATATGGACAGCTTTTCGTACTTCTGTGTATATAACCAATACCAAGCAAGCGTTTAGACTTTAGCTCAGAGGCCAAGGCTTAAACCTCTCCATTGTCGCGGGTTCGATTTCCGCTTGGTTCAGGGACTTTGCTCAAGCTAGCTTTGTTACGACCGGCTGTTAGTCGTAAGGCCTTCGTTCATGTTTAACAAAGTTTCCGTTTGTCATAGTCTGTGATTTAAATAATCAACTTTGTATTGTTTAGGGGAATATTGAATGTTATTACAATTGATTTGTTTTCCAGTCTCCAGTATTTCCGCAAGCTTTTCCACAGTGATCGTCACAAGCACTGAAGCTAAAAATTATACAATTGAAGATTTAAACTGAAGGTTTTAATGAGATTGAAACGAGGTGTTCCTTGAAAACGCCATAGCAAGCACGTCGTTATTTTGTCCGTGAAAGACATAGAAAACCCCCCAAAATATCCGCTTACTATCCTCAAAGATTCCGCGCGTCGCCATTACATAATACAATACTATTCGAGATAAAAATACTTGTCAAATATTTCTGGTCATTTAAAATTTCCGTAGTTATCAAAGTAATTTCTCAAACCTTTAAACAGCTACTTGCTGTAAATCAAAGGCAGGCATGTGTTTCTTTTCCCCTTGAGATGGCACGTGTAAATTAAAGCAAAGATTTGTATTTCGTTATTTGAATAACGTAACCAACAATATAAGACCCCAATGCCTTTTTCAGGTATTCTGGCTGCCGCGATATAAACCATGACAAATTTAATTTAGGTCTGATAGTAGTATTAACTAAACCCCTTGCGGCTTTAAACAGTCACAAATATCTGCTGATTAAAATTTGGCCAGTTCTTCTCAAATAATGAGAATGTTGTCATGACTATCCTACGTCTTAAAATACGTTTCAGAATTACAGGAGGACTTATTTTGTTCATATGGATTCTAAATATATCATAAATTTAAAGGTCCCCTCATGTACGGTCTCATGTATGCCTTAAACTCAAAGATAACATGAGATAAACTCAAAGCAAAGAACGATGATTCGATTCTTTTTCAGTTTTTATTGACGGCATTAACTTTTTGTTTGTTTATTTGTTTTAGAAATACATTGCGGCATTATAGCAACGTCCAGTAGAGGAGGACCCCAGACACATGTCCAGGTAGAACCATCGGCGCACCACAAGTCTAATGGAAGTCCTTCCTTTAGTCCTTCGCCCCGAACGGGACTCGAACCCACGCGGTGAAAGGATAAGCAGTCAGAGAAGTTACAAATCGGCGACTCTACAACAGCGCTGCGGGCGCCCCTAAACTATTTTGTAAGACACATAGTAAACAATTGAAGAGATATACAAGATGTATAGAAATAAGGCTCAATGTTTAATTAATATTAAGCAAATCTTGAATATTTAGACCAGTTGGTATTAATGTCTCTAGTTTTTGTCTCCAGTAATCTTTCATTTAATAGACGATACATATCATTAGTGACATAATACATCGATTAAAATGAAATTAGTGAATGATTGTTTTCATTGAAGTGAATTGCAACATAAGATTGCAAATGCTGCATAAGTAAATGTTCCGAATATCAAATCCTTGACTGTTCATACGTTTCGAAACAGGTTGACTTGTCCCACCGACTTACTGAATATTGTTCTTTTTACAAGGTACGAGATATATCTTAGGAGCTATTGCAACTTCAAGCTATGTTGTTTTTCATAAAGATTAATACATCTAATTTATACTTCATTTATACCTTGAAGACAATTTGCCTGAAATAGCATCCAATATCATCAGTACAGCAATCGTCATCATACAGGTAATGATTACGAACATTGTACTTTTGAATAGAAAAATAAGAAACGCGCAAGAAGAATTACCACTGATAACTAAAATCTGAACTACCTCTAGATAAAGGCATTCAAAGAAAATGTAAAAGGTGACAAAACACAGAGTTTAGATCTGTAACTGCTTGTGAATTCATAACATAATTTCATAATTTTCAAGAAAGTTTACTTATTTAGAAACTCAAAGTTACTTCGAGATCTCATCAAAAATATAATACCTCCGTCTAACCAAAATTCGATCACTTTTGGCATTTATGTTCATGCACGATTTAAAATAAAACAGAATGTAAATTATATCAATAATTAAAATATTGCTCATCAATTTGTTTTCTTTAAAAACATCAGTTATGGGCATCACCTACCTTTAACTTCTCCCAAAATCGGCAAAGTTTATTTAGCAGCCATTTTTGGTTTGACTTCAAGGGACACAATCTTATTTCGATCGGGCGGAACAACTGTATTTTTAGTATACTGATCAAATTAAATAGGTAAGTAAAGTCTGTGAAATGGGTATAACAGTCAAACCTTTTGTTAACTTGTAAAAATTTAAAAACATAACTTGATTTAAACTGTTTGCAACATATTTACACATATTTACACGATTTTTTCATTAGATTTTAATTTTCATTTACACAGAAGGCACAAAGAAATGGGGCTCCACATCTCAGTACTCTTACAAGGGTACATAATGCAAGGTGGGTCCATCCGTCACACTTATCACAACAGCCCCACTTTACAATAATGATATGAGGGAATTAGGATGTGTAATGTAAAGAAGCTTCCACCAATAATTATAATAAAAACAAATTTATATGTGGCCTAGTAATTATAATTTAATACAAATCGCAGACAAGAACAGCCATATAATGGAGTCTAGCTTTTTTGGTAAGTATACACTCGGTTCAACGAGGATGATCGGATGACAGGGCCCTGGAAAAAAACAATATAGCATACGGAAATGTGAAAACATTGATGATCTTTCGACATTTTTCTGAAAAATCGTATGAGTACCGATATCAACTTTTAGGAATAGTAAAATCAATCCATTCTGTGTATTCTTGTACAGTTTGCGTATTATTTTACCTTTCTAATCTCCATTTCGACCAAAATTTGTTCCAATGACAGTAATGTTGCCCGTGTAAACAAATCATGCGCGCGCAGACGGTGTCAAGGTCAAATGACGAAAAATGTAAAACTTTTCCGGGGCCGATCGAATATAAGTGTTGCTCTAGAAATTCGCGGAGAGATTTATTCCAAGATCTGATTCTGTAGTGTAACTTATGTGAAAGCACATGCTCTAAAAGATTTGAAAATAACCACGTTAAAAACAACATGGAATTTTATAAACCTATAGCACCAACATAAGCCCTTTATCCACTATATATCGGCTGACGTCAGCTAAGATAAAACGATACCACACATAACTCTAAATTAAAGTTAATTTGTTGGCCGTTCACCATTATAACATCATTCATGTTTTATGCCTTTCGCTAAAACGCACGTATTGCTGTATTTTTATTTATGTAATATGATACTTCTTTCATTATTTAACCGCGTTCTACCATTAACGTGACTAGACAATAGTTCACAGTTATCTATTTTACGTTAACATTGAGTTAGAATTTATTATCAGCACCACGATCGAACGTTGTAGTGTTTAACAAACGCTATTGATAAATTCTCGTAACAGCGGACATATATAAATAAACATGCCAATGTTTATTAGCTCTTTGTGTAATTCACAAGTACAAAAATATACGGCAATCAACCATTACGTAATGAGCGCATAATGTATTATAATATTTCGTGAACTCTACTGAGAAACCGGCATTCTAAGTTGCTGATAGATAACACAAAAACAACACACTTTTACATAAAAATTTGAAAAATGTGTCCTAGTGAGGACATTGGAGGAAAATATTATGTCTAACATGAGATGCATATGCTGATTAATGTCTCTTCAGTAACAGACGTCGATTTGAAAATTTACGAAAGGCAATAAGATAACGTGTTCACATGTGAACTCTTTTCATTTTATTTTGTTTGTTAACCAAAAGCTACGGACAGGAAGTTTTCCGGTGTAAAATACACCATTTACAGGCTCCATTATTTAGATCTTCATTTGTTTTAGAGTGCCTCTAGTTGAATGAGGTTAAGTACAGTTTTAATCGTTATTTAATTGTATTTTAATCACATCTAGAGAAGACGTTCGATATATACTGACCGTTTCACGAAAAACAAATTAGTGTATAGTTCTCTTTGCAATCCATCTTGTTTGCAATTATACAATTATTGCTTAACTCATATCTTAGTATTTAATACTGTAACACTGTAGTATCTTGTCAAAATAATAATAATTACTATATATATATATATATATATATATATATATATATATATATATATATATATATATATATATATATATATATATATATATATATATATATATATATATAAACAAACCAGCCTGGATTCATCTTAATTGACAAATCTATTTGTTGTTTTACACACACCATGACATTGGTAACTAACTGTAAAGTGTGTTGCCTGCAGCCTCACTTCGTGTGATGGTTTGTTGCCATCACTTTAGTTTTGGCGGTAGATGAATAGATCAGTTAATTCAACTCTATCGAAATGTTACGGCGACATCCGTTTTTACATACGAAAAAGCAGCAACATCGCAAAACAAAGATATACCAATGTTATATGAGAACTGTAACATATTAAATTAAGCTATCTTTTTTTTGGACAGAAGTGCAAATTAAATGTACATCTAAAACACTGAGACAAGGGATTACACAAAAAAGGAAAACAGACGACGCCATGGATTAGTCCAGTGGCAAAAGTACCTGCTTGGAAGCATGCGGTTGGTTGAATGAAGCGCCACCATTGCACTTTCTGATACGAAAATGGTTTAAACAAAAATCTAAAACAACAACATGAAAAATGTCCAGACCACTCGGGACAACTAACAGTAAGCATCTGCATTGATACCAAATATATTAATACACATATTGTTTTTAACTAAATATAAAAACATGAACTTTTCAACCATATTTACCAAATATGTTCAATAAATTAAGAATATGATGTATAATACATTTAATCTATGTTTAGTTTGATGTCCGTTTACTGGAATGAAATGCATTTCATGTGTAATTTTTTTTGCATGCAATAGTCTCTGAATAGATTCTTGAAAGCAGAAGTGATTTCAAATGATATGGAGTTTGCTATATTTACGTCTATATTGATATTATTTTTTATCATGAAAGGTGTCCAGAATATTCTGAGAAACACCAAACATTTCTTTATTTGCAAGCAACTGACATTATAGTAACATACTTATGGCATTGTGTACACATCTACTTCTTTTTCATTGAAACTACTACTACAGACACATTGGTTGGTAAAAAAAATAAAATATGAATCATTCGTTCGAGATAGAGATATGCATTTCAGAGGTTTACTTTTTAAGAAAATCGCTTTCAAATGACAGTCGGATTTTTTTGTCTCCACAGCTTCCGGTATTTAAAGAATGAAGGAGTTTGAGAATCGTGGTATGTATAGATTTGACGCTGATAAACATGTATTCGTCGTCAGAAAACACACTACTTACCAGCCGGTATGATCCTTATTGCAGGTCTGCTGTTACTGGAACTGTACGGAAGATAAATGGGTGTCGCGACTTACGATCATTTCCATATGTTTGTCCATTTATATCTTTGTTCCGCTGTTTTGTGTAAAATCGCCTTCATTGTCAGATATATGGATTTACATGAATGTTTAAAACAGTTTGTATACAGCAAGTCGTTCATAACTAGGTTATTATAAAAGAAGCTATAAACGAGCGTCCATGTATACGTATTCTTTTACCCAAGTACTTGTAACTCTATAGCTAACGAAAAGAAAATCAGATCAGAAAAGTGAAACAATACTTACAATTTTGATATCTTTTCATACAAGAGCATGGCAAGGGCTTTGAGGCTACATATATTAATTTGAACAATGAGCATTACAAAAATTAAACACAATTAAAAACACTTAATGTTTAGAACGGTCAGTGGACAAAAATAAAAATATTAAACATTAGTGTTTAACAAATAAATACCACACACGACGTCCCGAATATCATAGTTAACCGTTATTTTTTTTTATATCATTTGACATTTTTGTCAGTAGGTCGACATAATTATGTCACTTAAGTTTATCGAGTTTGACAAGACATTAATTAATTACGCCATACTACATTAGTTTAGATTCCACGCAGTTGATATTTTGGCAACTAATTTCCAAGTGGTCCAGTAATATTGCAGAATAAAATCCACGAATACAGCTGAAACAAGTAAAGGGTAGGTTTTGACAGGAAAATACCCCGTCACAACATCCGATGTCCATCCAGTAACATCTAATTAAACATGGTTGTTTTCTTTGTGAAGTTAAATACAAAAATAAAAATATTAAACATTAGTGTTTAACAAATAAATACCACACACGACGTCCCGAATATCATAGTTAACCGTTATTTTTTTTTATATCATTTGACATCTTTGTCAGTAGGTCGACATAATTATGTCACTTAAGTTTATCGAGTTTGACAAGACATTAATTAATTACGCCATACTACATTAGTTTAGATTCCACGCAGTTGATATTTTGGCAACTAATTTCCAAGTGGTCCAGTAATATTGCAGAATAAAATCCACGAATACAGCTGAAACAAGTAAAGGGTAGGTTTTGACAGGAAAATACCCCGTCACAACATCCGATGTCCATCCAGTAACATCTAATTAAACATGGTTGTTTTCTTTGTGAAGTTAAATACAAACGTATAATACAAAAGTAGTTTAATGTCAAGTACGAACTATTTAAGACAGTGTCGGATTCTAAGCTTGTTTGCTTCTTAAACGAGATTGGTATTCTTAATAAGTTATAATTGTTTAAACTGTTTATTATGCTAACGTTATACTTTTTTAACCTGTGTAATATGTTAATATATTTTTTAATTTTATTCACATTGTTTTAACCTGATATATTTTTATATTTCTACTCGCTTATTTTAATTTAAACATGATTATACTCTATTCACATCAAACCTCTTTGTATTCGGCGCCAGTATGACCTGTTAAGTGTCGGTGTGCCATAAAAAACCAAAAGACAAAATACAAACGTATCAAGTGCATTCCTCCTTGACGGTTGCTGAAACAAAAGAGAAGGAGAAAAAAAATACAGTTTCGAACGATTTAATACACATCTGAAATTTACAAAAAGGCAACAACAACAACAAGAAAGAATTAAAAAGAAACAAACAAAAACTTAAGATTATTTAATGGCTACGAAGAAGTTGTTTACTTTTGTGTACATAATTTGTATAATGCTTACTGAAAAGGATTTTCAGTCGTAAAAAACTCAATATCACCTATCTTAACAAATCATCGTCATTGTTTCAAGTTGTTATCATAAACAACCATTATTTACCTATAAGAAAACAAATCCAATTTATGTTTATTCCCTATTGATCCTATTGTCCGGAGGCACAAGCGGTTTTGCGACATCTTAAAACTGACGATTAAATATAATATTTCAGAATAAAAATACAGAAATAAATGAAATACAGGCATATTTCATAGCGTTACTTGAAAATCCACTCTCAGTTCTTGAACACATTTATTATATAAATACGAAAGCAGAAATATCATTTGATAATTGTATAAAGACTGTTCAGTGGTGACGTCAAAACATTGTAGTCTCCACCATACAATGACGTTTCACAACTAGCCGATTTTGTTTACCTAAGCTTCCGGCATTGTAAAAAGTTCCATGTATATAACAGATATATAATTCTATTGTATTAACACATAAACAAATAAGTGTAACATGTTAAATGTTTAATATATACACAAGCATCATTGTTGTCGTATATAACTTTCCGTTTTTCAAGTCTGTAACCATTTACTATTTAGTAAATAATATAGTAAATATAATTAACAAACCATATCTATGTTTTGAAACATTTTGACATATGTTTTTTCTTACCTTTAACACTTTTCGTGCAGCTTGGCCCGGATAGGAAAATATCATTTGGTCCAAACTGTCGGATACACCATTAAAGTCCTTTCAGACAAGTCATTAAAGATTCGATTGGACATATTGTTGATTGTACGATGAAATTATTACTACCGCATTTGTTGAAACATTAAATATTCAATGTTAATGCTGTCGGGAACAACGACAGATTGGCATAATGTCGGCATGACATGCCGTTTATGCGGTTATTATAACTGCTTGTTATTGCACAATCATAAAACATGCTATATAAAAGTACAAAAAGTAATGCTAATTTCTTTGTAAATTATAATTAAGGGGAATTTTTCAATAAAGTTTTATTTTCATTATTGCCTCAAAGGCATAACCAATAACCAAATAAAAGAATATAGATTAGTTCTTTAAAAGACGTACATGTTAGAAGATTATCTTATTTCTATAAACTAAGGTAATGTAAATCTATTCGAAAAGTGAGCTAATATTTACCTCAGTTGCATTTTATTCAAAAATAAGATTCGTTTTTAATTAAAGAACTTATGTATTACACAATTTTGTGCTATGATAGCACATCAATTAAGCTGTTCCTATCCTTGTATTTGCATTATGACAGTAAAGGTCTATCCATAATTATCCATATATTCCTTTGACGCCAACATATAATTAATCACATCCCTAGAATATTTTCCGTCTTTGTTTCTTACTTAATTTCTTGGTTCGCGCCTTCACTGTAATTAAATCGACCTAATTTATCACGCTGTTCTGGAAGCACGTGGTCTCTATGGAACAATGCTTTTCTAGAACCTCGCGCGCACTTCCTTCCGTTCAAACAACCATTATGTATGCGCCCCAGAAGATATGTCCATGGTTTCAGTAGAAAAAGCCGTTTATTTAAATACAAGAATAGTCGTTGTCGCGAAGCATCAAAGGCGACGCAAACAAATGAAGAGATGAAGAGGTTAAAGCAATATCGGAAGCAAGTAACAAAGACATTTGAAACGTTATGGTTTTTATTTAGAAGTTTTCAGTATACTATAGATCTCGAGAAAAAGTCTGTATAACTTATATTCCCGCGACAACAGAATGTTTTAGTTTAAAACAAAAAATATTAAAAAAAACGACACAATTTAATAGGTTTTCTAAGCTGTTACATATGTACATGTAGATGTTACATATGTAGATCTTTTTATTGTTCAGAACGTTTCTTTCTCGAACGTGGTATGTTGTTTTTTCCTTACTATCCTATTGTTTATTTTCAAAGTTATTTTGAAAGTTACAGACACACAAAAATAAAAATATAAAAATAAGAACGCAGTTTACTGAATCACGACCCGTATTTGATCAGGTTTAGGAAGTCCGCAAACAACTTTTCCCCATGTGCAACTTTCAGTGAGCATTCCATATAAAGGCTGCGAGCTCCAGCGCGTTCGCTAATGATTTTTGACGCAGGCGCTAGACTTTGAGATCCAATTACTACTAATAGTAAAATTTCAGATTTTAATGTAAAATTACATTTTTATGCAGTTAAAAACAATTGAATGTTAATATATTTCAACACGTTTTACATGTAATCAACATTTATGCTTCGAATAATTAACCTACAGTACAAATCGCTTAAGGCTCTTTTATAATGGACAATTATCACAAATATCCATGTGACCATGCTGATATTTTATGTGCCCCTCTTTTCTTAAGCCACCCATCATCAATTACCAACTGTAAACTTGTTTTAAACACACGACGATTTCAGTTGTTGATTGATGTAACATACATATATTGTATTTACATACAATGAAATCTGTTTATACATTAACCACGTTTCACTTACACGGTGATAGGGCCGTGTCAAACAAACTGATATACATTGTTATGCTAATACAGGAGACAACGTCGCAAACGCTTTTATGGTTTTCGTTTTCCATTATTTATTAAGGCGTGTTTCTGAATAACATACTTTCCTGCATGTTGATGTATGGAATTTATGGCTCCATATATAAGATGGTACCAACAATGTCTGGTAAATAAGAAACCTTAAATTGCTTCTGAACATAGATATCGCTTAGAATTAAGTAGGATCACACTGTCTATGGTGATTCCGTCGCCATTGGGATAAATAGTGTTAACGGCTATTTATATTCACTATCAAAAGATGACACTGTGTTTTCGTGCAGACGTTGAACATTCAACTGGATGTATCTTATTACCGAGACGTGTCTGCCAAACAACCTTTATTATTTTGTTTTGAGTCGTCTTCTTTCCTCAATTTTGACCTAGTTAGAGATGCTGGAACAAGGACAACGCTGATGAATACTCAATGAGGTTTCGCACCGGTTGCTGTTAATCATTTGCATGAAAATAATCATTAAAACAAGAATACACTACTTAAATCAGCCACATGTACACACTGTTCGCAAAGTTTTGTCGCCACCACTAAATACAGCTTCTTTGTGTAAGTACTATTAAAATAACATTTGGAACCGTCGACACTTTCTGCCACGACCACCCACAGAATTGATGTGTGTAGACACGTTAAATTGCATCTAGCTTGACATAAAATAAAATAAGTTTGGTTATAAGAAGTAGAGTTTGTAATAAATTTGCATGTTTTGTTAGTTTTTTTCATTGGTTAGCTTTTAAGGCATATGTATTAAAACAACATTAAAATGGTCTTTTTTAGAGTCACATCCCCCCTGCCCCCCTCCGCCCATCCACCCCCAACTACCCTCTCACCCTAAATAACAAACAACAACAAAAACACCAAGCTGTGGGATCACAGCTGGACACTTGATCAGTTAATCATAAACAGATGTATCATATAGGTAGAGGTCGTAAAACAATTGGTCACACTTTATTCACATGGACTTATTGTACTGCCATTGGCCAGTAACGCTATAATCTCACTTTCCTCATATTACTGCAGCCTGAGGTTGCCTCCAGCCGGCTAGGCCCAACCAACCCCAACCTTTTCTTTCAATCCATTAACCCCCACACTGTGATCACAGTGTGAAGCCAGATAAGGTGATATTCCAATTGCCAATGCCTTTAACCACTTTTTTAATTATCTATGCAATTAAACTATCGATAAATGTTGTTCGGATAAACTTTGATAAAAATACGTCATAGTGACAAACACAAACAATTTGAAAAGGTTCAAAGAAGCCGCATATCGTACTTTTATATATTTCTTGATTGTTTTCTATTGTTTTCCGTACTCTTTCGCATCTAAATGAAATAAATCAATCCTAATAGTATATGTGCAAATGTTAATAAGTGTTTGGAAAGGGTAGCACAGACACAAACCTCGGATTTCTATGTTAAAATTTTAGGAACATATAGCTTTATATAATATAATAGAGTGTTAAGGATCACAGAGAACCAAGGTTCCTAATGCTTAATAGCTTAACATATTATTATATAATCTAACGATGTTTGTTGTGTTTGTTTTTGTTTTATCTTTGCTTATACCGTTAAATACATATTCGGGTATTTCTAGGATGATACACGCAATCCAATTCATAGTACAATGCATTATCCACAGCCGTATTTTACTTAGTTTAGACCCTTCTGAGTTTGACATTTCCGACGAAATCTCGATTTGTCCAGGGGGCGAGCGATAGCAATACTGCTTATTGGATCGTATACAATTATTCAAATTGTCAGCATTGACAATTTTGGTGCATTGTGTTATTATTTCTGAAAACATCCAATTAAATGCTCTGTGAAACCTGATTTAATGTCATTAGCATTTGATATGGGCAGCAAATGGTTTTGTTCTGAAAATAAAAACACATTTTCTATTTAATCTCCATTGATCAGATAATTTCCAGTGGTTAAGTTGTAAGCTCACATTTCCAAAGACTTCAGTGTTGTCTTTAAACTGCTACGAGTGCTGACTCCTCTTCTGACAGTACGTGTGTCTCGTACAACAGATAAGTCATAAGGTCAACACTAAATATTCTCTATCCATCATATTAAACGATGTCAATTGTGCAAGGTGGGAATGTCCAAAAAAGGTTTGCAAAAAGGAGTCGATTAAAAAAGTACAATCAACATTTTTGTGCAGTTCTTCAAATCGAAACCCCTGTCTCCTCTAAACACAATGTGGACATTATTTTTCAATGACGTCACTAATCACGTCATAACTTATCAAAGAAAACGTCAGCGCTTGGACATTTTTATTCAAATAGATCGGTTTTCTTTTCATTGCTTGCATTTGAGACACCTATAAGGAAGTGCGAGGCTAGAGCTATGTAAAACCGGTTTAAGCACCCCAGTCGGTCAATATTGCCGACTGACCGTTCCAAGGCGGTCACACTTTTGTTCTTACTTTTACATTTGGCTTACATGTGAATACATTTGTCCTGTGCCTTTTCAAGTTTTTGTATATGCTACAATGCTCATAGGACTTTGTCATATATTATTTTATTAATTTATGATGATTTTTTAAATTAACACAAAGTCCATGCAATGAGGTATAATTTGAACTAGATTTTGATAATAATTATTTTCATAACACGTAGGAAATTATACTTTTAGAATTTTTCGCGAAAATGGCCAATTAACAAACATAATTTTAGTATTAATGTGTTTAAATCGGGATCCTAAAACAATTATAAAGTAGATCAAATCAAGTAGACTGAGGATTTATTTGCAAATTACTTGTAAAAAATAAAGATAGACAATATGTCTTAACATCAGCTTTCAAGCCGTTGATCTGTCGTTTCCTCTACGCAAAGATATCATTCATTACGTTTACATACATAGATACAACAAGCTTACGGCAATTACTGTCAAGATTCTTGACGTTGGAAGAATATTTACTTAGAACAATTTAAATCAAAAGCTATATACCGGGACATTACACAATACAATACGACTTAAGATAAAAATTGCAACTTTCAGTAGTTATTGAAATGAAATTATTTTAATCTTAAAAACAACTGCATTGCAGTAAATCTAAGGCAAGCACGTGTTTCATTTTCCCTTGAGATGGCTCGTAAAAACAAAAACAGATATGCTCCAAAACATTATCGCGTTAAATCCCAAGGGTTTGTATTTCGTTATCTGGATGACGTGAAAAATAAAATATGACTGCAGCTTAATTATCTGTACTATCGCGATATGCATCGAGAGTAATATCATTAATGTAGGATAGTAATATTAAAGTTACTTCTAGCGGTATGGAACCAATACAAACATCTACTGATTAAAATTTGGACCAGATTATAAGGAAAGAGCGAGGGTTTCTCATATACATTATCCATAACAAAAATTAAAGGTCCCTCTGGTCTGAAATAGAATCCAGTATTGTACGAAAATATACGGTTTCTCCTTATACGCGACCGGCACTGTGACCGCAATATGTATTAAATATTATATGTTTTGTGAGAGACCGCCATAATAGCTTGCTAACAGATAAAACACTTTTACATTGTACAATTTATCGGTAGAAAAATATGCGTACAAGTGGGGAACTAATAGATAGAAATATTAACAATTTCAAGTAAATTGTGATGCATATGTTGGTAAATGCCTATTCACTAATGCAACCATGATGCCTTGTAGTATTCAGGAACAGACAAACACTCTGCGAGAGAATTTAGGTTTTAAACACTGTGTTTGAGGAAAGCCATTGTTATTTTATGATCAAATAAAAATATCACAAAGAAGCTTTATCTTGAAATTTTAGTAAATGTGCTGGATTGTCACTTTAACACATGAACTGCAATTGTGAAGCAATCACAATGCAACCTTAAATATGGGAAGATGCAAAATACATACGACTTATCTGTGTTTTTTTTTCCAACAGTATAACAACTCAAACAGTAATTATTTGGGCATGCCTTCACTAGACTAATGTCAGGATTTCTTGGGACAGGAGGAATACTCCATTAACCCGAGAAAATTATTGCAAATTATACATTATTATACACTTAGGCTATGGGAATATTTATTAGCAAGCCTAAGCATACTGCATTATATACATTTAACTACAGAAGTTTCGGGTCATTCATGTGTAGGTAACTTTTTTAAAAAGTAATAGACTCATACATCAAAATGAGATAAAACATCAAAACAGGAAACGAGATGAAATTGAAATCCAAGCTTTTTTTTAAGTTAAAAAAACATTATCCTGCGTCCTGGACAAGTTGTTAGAGGAATAAATTTGAAAGCGATTTGAAACACCAGGAAAGGCAATAAAAACGCGTTAACTCTTTTCATTTTTATGGTTTAACAAAAGTTATAAAAACAGAAAGCTTTCGGGTGTAAAATACACCGTTTACACGCTCAGTTATTTAGATCTTATTATTTAGATTCAGGAATGGCAATAAAATAACGTATTAACTCGCTTTATTGTCTTACTGTTTATTTAAAGCTATAAGATCAGGAACCTTTCCGGTATAAATTCACCGTTAATAGGCTCACATTAATTATTTAGATCACCATTCGTCCTATATGGTCTCTGTTTGAATAAGGTTACATGTATAAACATGACGCTTTAAAAGTATATTTCCAAATATTGAATCTACATTTGTTTGTTTATTGGGTTTATCGTCCGACTAACAGTATTTCAGTTATCTGAAGATTGAGTCCACTTGAAGCAGATATAGTGCAGCCTTCACTGTGTTAAGCATGCCGTGACAGACAGACAGATGAAGAGGAAGAGAGAGAGAGACGAAAGACAGAGAGAGACCGAGACTGAGAGACATAGACAGAGAGACAGAGAGAGAGAGAGAGAGAGAGAGAGAGAGAGAGAGAGAGAGAGAGAGAGAGAGAGAGAGAGAGATCCGGTTAGTTTGCTGTATAATTTAACATAAATTGAAATAATTTATGTACATGAGTCCCACCCCCCCCCCCCCCCCCCCCCAAAAAAAAAAAAAGAAGATAAATCCGCTGGTCATATATATGAATATAACAGGAAGCAACCGGATAAAGTTATTGATACTTTTAGATTTCTTTCTTTATTAAACAACATAATTTTCATAATCATCAATTCTTTGTTCATAATATATTCTATCATATTAATGACAATGTTTTATTCAATAATCGTTTACATGTGAAAACACAACTCTGGTGGGAAAGAGAGAGTACTTGCTTCTTTGATGAATTAGATCGGGCAAATGTAAACAGGTTCAATTTTAGGATCTTATTTATATTCCTAGACAAAGTAAGACTTTGTACATACAAGCGAGTTAATTATGCAACGGCCAATATTTGTAATTATTACTAATTTAGTATTACCGAGTATTTATGCACTTTGACTCCCCGACTTAAAAATAAAAGATAAAAGTTGCTTGCATTAAATACCTAGATGCAATTCACACTTCCATGTATTTGGTAATTCAAATCAAACATTGATAATTTACGATTTAAACGTTTCGTCATGTCATGTCATGCTACAAGTCAAACATTCTAGATTAAATCTATTGCTTAGTTCTCGTATAGCGAATAATAGAAACCTAATTTCATAACAAGCATTATTTTAATATCTTTTTGTTGTTGTTGATCAAATCGTTTTAAAATTAGGGCTTAAGTAGTTTGTTTATGTGTTTGGCATATAAGAAGACTGATGCATCGTGTAATAAGTAAATAAGAAAAGGTCCTATCAAAATTTCCACAGATATTTAAATTTTATCTATCAGTAGACAAAGGCAAACAAGGTAAATGTAAATGTGATAAAAACA